>MAYD01402973.1:0-14650 GCA_001909325.1 Ruellia speciosa
CCTTAATTACCTGTTATATGTGTTTACATGCGTGTCATGGCATTTGCATTAAATGAACAGAGCATGTAATCCGGTATCGCATGTAATTTGGTAAAGCCTGTTGTAGACCGAGCAAGTGACAGATATTCCTTAACTTGAACCGACATTAAGGCATATCAGAAAGAGAAAACCACGTGATAATGTAATGACGGTAAATCATCGCATTAATACGGATAATCACGTAAAGAGAAAGATAGAGTGACGACCAATTATTTCCCTTTGGGTTGATCGCCATAGGCTTGAAAGTCCACCCGCGTAAAGCTTGTTTTTCGCGTTATAGCGTCTTAGTCTACTCTTGGGATTTGCACCCTAGGAGGTTTGCCGGTAATTTAAGATTAGATGAAGGGAGTTCTAGCTGTGACGTGTGGAGAGTGATTCGTGTCATTTGATAGCTATAATGATCTCCTATTTGACTTCACTCTACTGTGGTAGTGGATTAGGGTATTCAGTGTTCCATTAGATTGTGCATTGGATAACCCCTTTATATCCCTATTCACACTTATTGCTTTGGTGTACGTGTCGGATAAGGGTGATTCCAGTTGGCCGTACTCAAGCATACCTAGCCTTGTCAACGGGCCTGTCGGTGGAGCCCCCCGTTGTTCAAGTTACCTCGGTCATTATTCACTCTTTAAGCTTGTGTTAACTGTCTGCAGTGTTGATGCTTTCAGTTTAAGTTTGGTTAACTGTTTGCAGTGTTGATGCATCCAGAGATGTTATTGCTGCATAAAAAGGATTTGAAACCATTGAGTAGCATAATGGAGATGCACTCGATGAGTATCACGATGCATACAGATTTGATTATGCATATTGCTTACCTCGTGTATGTTCTGTACTTAGTCATTCGACTAACTATGCTTGATGCATACAGGTGCAAAGGGTCCGAAGGATACTCCTCTCGGCCGCTAGATCACGCGGGTAAGGCGATGCCTTTGGGGTTTGGTGAGGATGAGTGGACATATTTATTTAACTGTTAGTGTGCGATGCATTTCAGTTATTTATGTATGTTCTGAACTCTTTATCCTCCTGGCATTTTGGTTATCGGCTTGTATTAAGTAGCCGAGTCCCGGACGTGGGACATGTTTCTCTTTGGGTAATGTAAACTCTTGACTTGCAGCTTGTAATAGAAATAGGCCTTGTTTTGCATGTTTTGAGTGACTGATTGTTTCCAATTTTAGCATGCTGAGCTGTGATCAGAGGGCACCAGTTTCCTGAAATATAGCGTACTCTGATAAGTTTAGAAAACGGTTAGCCTGAGCCCTGAGCTTACTAAGGGTTAGGCCGTAGAACCCGAGGTAAGTTAGGTATGGCGGTAACATTGCGTCCGATTGCGGAACCGAGGTGTTACAATTGTGCCTTAACTTGCTCCGACCTAGGGCCCATAAGCCCAAAATGAGGAGCCCAAGATGGTGTGTGGCCCTATGAGCCTAAGACGTGGTGAGCAAATAGTCAGTCGAATTTGAGGAGATGGTAGCTGGGATCGAATTTTCAAGTGATTTAGAGGAGAAGAGCCAAGAGGTCAAAGCACATTCAACCTAGGGGTTGCACGTCTAATACCGTTAGTTAGGTTGTTAGCATATTTGTTCGGTATATTCCTAGTTAATTTTGTAAAGTTAGTTTGCAACTCTATAAATACCCTAGTTTGTGATCATTTGAGATGAAAACTCATTCAATTCAAATCGTTTGAGTGATTTTATTACTTTTCTCTACAATGTAAAGCTTTCATTTACATTCCATGCAATTTGGTGACTTTCTCACTTGTTTGTGATACGAGCAGATGACGTTTCCTGTTGTAGCTGATTCTGCATGGTCATTTGCTAACATATGTAGAGCTACATCGAAGGGGCTTACATTCTGATGGGACCTACCGTGTCTGTGGCAAGGCCATTGAAACATTCCGGCATACATTTCGAGAATGCACATTATGGCAATGCATTGGGTCTGGGCTTAACTGGGTGGATCGATTAGAACATTAAATGCAATATTTCTTGCTTGCTCAATCCAAGCTGGACTAGAAAGTCCTTTTTCCCTTAGTTCTGCATGGGATCTAGAGAGCACAAAACAATTGGGTTCACGAAGGGAAAGAAATTGATAGTGTTGTATGTTGTAAGGAGCTTTGTAGAAGGGCAGAGGAAGCGCAAAACGCCATAATAACAAGGGAAAATATAAGCCAAAGTGTTGCATTATGTTGCCTCGCCACCCCCTGAATTTGGCTGGATTAAGCTCAGCACGAATAGGGCTGTGTGCAAATGGGGTTGCTAATGCTGGGGGATTGCTTAGGGACTAAGAAGGGGAGTGGATTAAGGGATTTGTCTAACATTGGGCGCGAAAGCAGTACCTTGGCGGAGCTGTGGGCATTCAGCTTGGGTTCCACATGGTGAAGGAGAGGAGACTAAACCGAGTGGTTGTGGAGTCGGATTCCCGGGTTGCTTTCGAGTTGATTACTGAGGCAGGGAGACTTCCCAATTTGGAAACATTGTGGATGAATTCGAGAGATACAGAGTTGCAGACAACTTCGGTTTCGAAACATTTGGACAGTGTTAAGAGAACCGGACCGGACCGGTCCGACCGGGAACCGGTTGCAGAACCGGTCCGGAAGAATGAAAAAATCGTTTTGTGCATTGAACCGGAAAAAACCGGTGAAACCCGGGATGAACCGGTGGACTGCCAGAACCGGAAAAACCGGGTTGGACCGGGATTTTTTAATTTTTTAATTGCATTCAATTTTTTTTAAATTTTTTTTCAAAATGTTTCCTTCACTATGTGTCTATGTTGTCTTGAATATACGGAGAATTTGACATTTAGACTTCAATTGATTCTTTTTTTATTATTGTAGCATGTTTACCACTATTTAATTTAGTTTTGGTAATTAGCGAATTTAGCGTGACATATATAGCCTTATAAGATTATTTCTTCAAAAAAATTATATCAAATACATATGAATTTTTTTTAAGAAATACACCGGTTCATGCCGGTTTAACCCGATTTAATGGTAAGCCGGGCCAACCGGTCAAACTCCAGTTCAAACGGTTGGACCTGTTGAACCATGACCCACTCGCCTGACCGGTTCCGGTCCGGTTCTCTAACACTGCATTTGGAGGGAAGGGAACCATTGTGCAAATTACTTCGTCAAGCTAGGAAACCAGCCGCTGGAGATGCCATGGAAAGTTATTCCGACAGCGGAGCTTAGAAGGTTGCTTGGTTTTGATGTTCAAGGCATTACGACACCTCCCTTTGTTTGAATCCAGGATGTCCTTCCTCCATTGTAGTCGGGGTAAAAAAATAAGCTGTTTCCGGTAAATATAATGATATAAGCGTAAACACAAGTGGGAAAAATTAGTGAAGGGTGATCACAAGCACGGTGTATTTGACCCTAGTCCCTCCCTGAGCAAGTGAGTAGTGTCAGTGCGGGTCCTACTGTACTGTACAGTTAGACCATACTGCATAGGGAGAAGTTGGACAGTGCGGGGGTAGGATCCAATTTCTCGTCAAGCATATGACTGAAACACTGTGGGCTTACCTCAGCAAGAGAAATACTACATAACACAAGGGAATAGCCAAACAGAGAACAAGAATACACAATATGTTCCTAATATTCTATACAAAGAAATCACTCAGATCCAGGTCGCACTCTTCCCCAATTCCCATGTTCATGCACAAAGAATATGATAATAACATGCAACACAAACCTATAAGATGTATGATGTTCTTTCGAAAACCAAAAACAAAAACAAAATGTACAGAAGAAAACTATGCCTGTTGCAAATAATCTAATAAAGCAAATTTCACTTGCAAACCAATTTTCCCACCTTCACTCACCAACTTAGCTGCTGTTACTAACCAATGACCTGGACTGTCATATGGACCACGTGCGACCTCAGTGACATCAAGGTATTTGAGCAGCTTTGTGGAGCGCACAGGAACAGGAGGGCCATCGGGGTACACACCTGAGTTCACTATTGCTGGTTGCTGCTGCTGCTGCTTTGAGGCACCAGCCACAGCCCGTTGGGTGAATGAAAATGTTGTGCTCAGATTTGTGAGGAAACTCGACTTACGAGAAGCATCGGGCGCGGATGCCCATTCCGTCTTTCGAATGGTACAGTTGGGAATATGGGCATAGAGCAATCGGAGGTGAAGAACTTTCCTTGGCCATTTTCCCTTGACAACTAACTGTGCACCAGTCACGATGAAAACGCCATTGGACTCTTCCCCTTGCAGCCAGCTAGGATCATGCTTAACAACTGATGCACATATGTTTGAATATCCCTTCCATCTAACTGCCTCTAAGAACTGATCGCAGGATTCATATTCATCGGACCCTCGCCATCTTGCCTTATGAATATTGGAGTTAGATGAGGTAACTGTCATAATACTTGGCAGACTTGAAAGATGCTGAACATGTATTGCCAACCGATTGCTTTTCTTGCCTTCCAAATACAAGCGGAGACCAATCACCGGTTTTTGATCACTTGTAACCTACAATGATTCCAGATGAGAAATATTAATCATAATATATTGTCAAGAAACAAGAAAAGCAAGAGAGGGAATACATCCAAACCAGCTATTTATCAAAGATCAATTAGCAAGAAGATATACAATATAAGGCTGTCCCTGAGACAAAATATTATGTACCGTGGCACTGCTCTTCCAGGCCCATAATGTTAAAAATAAAACTTACATTTTCCTCAAAGCAAATAAAATTATCATCTGGCTTTTGAAAAACTATAAGATACAGACTATATAACTTTCATATAAGTTGATTAGACCCCAACACTACCAAACACATAAAACCATCGTAACTATCTCTCACCAAACGGAACAGAATTGTAGAAGGATATTTCTATTTATAACACTGTAACTTGACAAACTGATTCAAATTGGGCAAATGATGACACATGCAAAACAGCCAGTACTTCAATTAAAATATCCCAATTTGAAACTCAATTATGTTTGTGACCTTGGATTCATATCACCGTATTTTATTGCAAATTCTATTAGATAGTTTATAATGACATAAAAAGAACCCTACAACGCTTTACTACCCTGAGGAGAAGCCCCTAAACAAGTCCCAACACAATTGAGCATGCAAAACTATCATAAGCCAAAAAAAATGATACTTTGATAACATCATTCCAAAACAATGAACAAGGAGCATCAAACAGCAAAAAGGCAAGAAACTGGCAGTAACCAATAACCATCCCAGAAACAACATACTCAAATAAACAAGAAACCACCACCAGACAGAAACAGAACCAATACGAACCTAACCGAATCTAAGATTCAACTGCTCCTAAACAAAACAGCAAGAAAACACCCAATAGGCACATGTAGGTAATAGGGAGCTGATTCATGAGTTCCCCCTGCACTGATGACTACTTGGCACACCATGACAGCAAGGAATGAGAAACATCAAAGTCCAGCACCAGGAGTGGTAGTTGGAGATGATGGTAAAAAAAGTCGAAAACGTTGCACAGTTTCAGTATGTTCACACAAGGTTTTCGACATACAGACAATAGGCAATGTGAATCAGGGATTTAGTAGCTCACAACTGTTTGGTTGCTTTACACAAAGGGAAGGGATTCTACAATACAAACAGGTAATGTGAATGTAGGTCGCAGAACTTCATTCATGCTGGTACAGTGAAGTGTCAAAAAAGTCATGCACTAGATCTTTAAAGAGAAGATGAGAAACATTCACAGAGAGTAACCTGAACCACAAATCTTGACAAAACTCCCACAAAAATCATGCAAAGAGGCATGCAACAACAGCTGGACAACATAGAAAAAGCTGTGGCTATATATCTTTAGTACAGATTAAGATTTGTGGAAGTACTATAGATGTAAACAATAACTGTTTCAGACAATTATGGCATATTTGTTTGGAAGGTTGTCAGCTGCCACAGCGCAGTGCCTGTGAACTCCTATACCGCCAAGGCGAAAATAAAGCAATAAATCGACATAGGTAAAAAAATTATATGTATAATATTATCATAAATAAAAGAAATAATTGATAAAAGTATAATGGTTGAGAATTTTTTTTCTTGAAATTTGTTCATATGTAGGAGGTAGAGTTGTACAACTCAAAACAATAAATAAGAATAAGAATAATAACATCAACAAGAAGTGAATAAAATAAGAAAACAGAAAAGAAATAGAATAGATCTGGATCTAGAAACAGATGAGGCTTAAAAGCCTTAAAGTACCAACTAAAACTACTGCTTTTGATATTGCAGCTACAGTCGCTGATCAATCTAGTCTAAGAGTTTTCCTGTTGGAATATTCGCTATAACGCTTTACTTACTTGAGAGATTTCTTCTTCCTAAGTTGGAACTGGAAAAAAAAAAAAAAATTCTACTCTTTCCCAATCCTAGAGTTGGTGAAATGACACAGACCAAAAATTTTACTGAAGAGATTTCTTCTTCCGAAGTTGGAACTGACAAACTGACAAAAAAGATCAACTCTTTCTCAGTCCTAGAGTTGGTGAAATGACACCAACCACAGGTTTTACTTGAGAGATTTCTTCTTCCGAAGTTGGAACCAAAAAAAAATGGTTGGTGAAATGACACTGACCAAAAGTTATTCACTCAGGTTTTCGCCTTTGGGCTTTATGATTCCTCCGCTCAACTCGAACAAAAACAAATGGAAAGGGTCTTGGTTATCACCGCAGTGAGCAGTAGCTACCAGCAAGGGAACCGGCAGTGACTGAGAGCAGGGGAAGGGGCAATGGGCTGGCGGTAGGCAAGGAGCAATGGTCCAGCAGCGAGCAGAGCGAGGGCAGAAGGCAAGCGGCAAGGGAGGGGAGAGCCGCAGGTCTGGGGAAGCTTAGGGTTTTTGGGGGTTTATTCAGGGCGTGACAGACTTTGTCCACGCCACAACTCCAAGGCGTCGCCGTGATTTTGTTTTGTAATTCCAAATACTTGTTGAAAAATTAAAACTACGGTTTGGAGGACTTAATTGGGTGAAAATGACCTTTGATATCCAATAACACATTGGAGGATAAATTATGTTTTCCCCATTCAATAAATAGAACTATAATTCAATTTATAGGTTGAAATATAAATTATTTGACAACTGAAACTCAGAAAACATCAACTAGAATCCTAAATACTGCAAAATTGTATAATATAAAAATAAATTAGGGGTAAAATTGGTTTAATCCATACAGAAAGAGAACTACATAAAACAGATTAACACTCCTAGAGTATGCAAAATAACATTACTAACATTTCCATGTCAAAAACTAGGGGTATGTTTGTTTATCCCGGACATCAATATATATTTCACCCTCAGGAACACACAAATACACCTGTCTACAGACATAAGCCATATCATCATTGAAAGCACCTTTACTCTCCCAATCATTACTCATCATTAATTGAAAATATGACTTACACATACATTTTCACTTTTAATTATATTTAATTTGCATCCCAATAACTAATTATTGAATGATCATCTTATCTAAAAGCGTAGCTTAAGCTGACACAAAGATTCATTCTTAATTTCTCCAATATGTCCCCTCACATGCTGGTACATTCATTACAAAGCACCGCATGCAGCACTTTTTCTCAAATGCATGAAAAAGGGGTTTCGAAATAGGACACCTAGCTGTGTACCATGTTGAATGACTATCACCCCACCTATCTAAAAGCTCAAGTTGATAGGGAGATACATAACCATAAGTTTATTATTAATTCTTCAAAACAAGTTATTATCCCTATGTTACACAAAAAATGTAAAAACAATCCCAACATATAACGTATATATACTTCATCAGTAGGGTAAGACTTCATACCGAATACAAAAATTGTTATCAAGAATATATAAAGGTAAACAACCATGTCTTTCTGCAATCACATCGCTCCATCGCTTATGAAAGTACGCACTCAAGTTAATAGCCCAAAAAACTAGCATGTGTTAACATTGCCATCACATTAGAAACAAATAATGCAGTTAATAACTTAATATGAATTCATGACTTGTGAATCTAATAGCAGGGATTATCATATAAATAGCATGCATACCTGGGTGGAACTAACATGCATCTTCGGGCCCAAGAAGCTAAACTGCAAAGATGGGAAAGATGTCTTCTTCCTTTGATGCCTAAGAGGCAGCTCACAAAACAAAGGAGCCCAATGTTGTGGAACTTGAAATTCCAAAAAATATGGCAAATCTTCTAAAGTGGGTTTATCTGAAAAGAGAAGCATTTAAGCTAGAGTTTGTTAAGAACAGAGGTGTTAGAAATAATCATTCAAAAATGTATAACTTCCTTTCTCATACACAAGCATGGGCAATGGATAGGAAAATATATTATTTCAGGTCTCAGTGTCGTAACGAAACATACATCTCAGGTACAAGTTAATGGCATGACTGAGATAGCCACTTCCAGGAATTCCATTCAGCAAAGAAGTAATTGGTACAAATTTGAAGAGTACAGCATCTGGGTTATCTGCCATGGTCTGCAGCCACCTTGAGTGACTTTGTGCAAACACATCACCACCTCTTTTTGACCAAATAAGTGTGAGTCCCTACACAGATTAAAATGTAAATAAACTACCTTAACTTCATAGAGAATTAATCATAACAAGGTGCGGTGACTTACATCCTTGCTTGAAGTTTCTGTAATGCTGGTGAACTGCATTGTGTGTGCCTGTTGCATACGATTAAAAACTTCTGGAACCTAGATCAGCAGATGACTGTTAGGATATACCGATACAACAATAAATTTCTACAGAAACCATATAGTATTGGACGCAATATTAAGGTTCAAAGAAAACAAAATACTATTGGGTAATATATATGAACCCATATAAAGCACAATCAAAAGCTTCAAATAAAGTTCATAAGTAGTACCTTCTTTTTGTCATCTTTCGCCATTCTCTCCAATATAGGACTATTAGTATCAGAAAATAGGCAATCTCCAAGTTCCTCCAAATATCCTTTCAGGTCAGCGGGAGGAATTGGAGACGATGGTCTCTGTTTCACACAAAGCAAATCCTGGCCTCCAACTCCCATTCCCACAATTATATGTGTTCCATAAGTCTGGATAAATCTGTTAAGCGTAGCCGATTTAAGTTAATAAAAAAAAAATAGCAAGTATACACAAATGTTCTCAACATAAGAATGGTCAGATCAGAAGGCAGTTAAAAAAAATCAATCACAACAAGCCAACGTTAAGAACCGGATGCAGTTTGAAGTTTATTTGGTTTTTTGTCTCATCATTTTTATTGCAAATATACCTTTGAGAGGGTGGATGGAGTATATCCCCACATCGATACACCAAGAACTTTAAGTACAATGTAATTAGAAAATTACACATTGAAATGGGTTCAAACCTAATCAAAACTAAGTTACAAAATCCCTTTATGCTTATTTATTGACAATCTTGAAGGAATTAATATATATATATATATATATATATATATATATATATATATATAAAGATAGTTTGAGGAGATGTAGTGATTTGACATGATACTAGAGAAAGAGATCATGTATACAAATCAGCACCATCAATCATTTGTGAGAATTAAGAGTTTCATGAGCAAAGCTTTATGCAAGGATCCCCTGCAAGTGATTTGCTTCCCATGGTTGGGTTCCCAGAATAATCTTAAAACCAACAGATATTTGCATCACATAAAAATTCAATCTGAAAACTTGTGTATTTTTTTCTCTTTTGTCCTACAAAATTCCCTCTTGTCTCACTTCTAGGTTTCTACTCACTCTACCTCCACCAACATTTGTAGACGTTTGTAGTGTGGCAAGGAACATATCCAGAACTCAAAACCTAAAGGTGCCAATTGTAGTGGATTACAGGATTCAGAAGTATATTTCTTTATTAGCTCTATTTTTTGTCAAGAAAATCCCAATAAAAGATCAAGTAACTTCTTCTGTATTAAGTCAATTATATTGGACCAACAAAACTATTTTATAATTTTTAATCCATATTATATTTTGTGTGTGTGTACTAGAGGCCTCTGTGGTGCAATGCACGACGATGACCCATTTAAATTTTGAGATTTGTAAATAAATTTCATTATGCAAATGAGTCTCATTATGAATTGTGACAATATGAAATTATCTCTGACCCCTCAAAAAAATTTGTCAACCAATAAAATTAGATATAAAATAATGTGCATGATCATAAGCTTATGCGGTGGGAATTTGCCAAATAATATTTCTAATGTTATAAATTCCAATTCATTCAATAATTTTAATATTGTTTTAAATTCATGGGCTCTTGCCGTTTAAGTAAGGTCACAGGTTCAAGCTTTGTGGATACAAAAAACTCATTTGGGAGGTCTACCCATTTAGACAACACTACAGCTCAAGCAATTAGTTTTGGGCCTCAAAAAGGCTTTAGGATACCGATCAACACCAAAAAAAAAATAAAATAATAAGGTTTTAATCGGGAATTTGAGCTTAACCTTACTGTCTAATTAAGTCTTCAAGTCTTCAACCTTCCAACCTCATGATTAGGAATTTGAATCATCACCCACCCGCATCCCTCCCCTTTATCTATTTGTAATTTATCATGTGAGCACTCATCTATCTTTAAGCAATTATATAACCAACCCAAAAGAGGTGAGGTTTTAAAAAATTTTATAGTGTTTGGTGAGGATGTAGTTTAATAAATTAAGCTTACCATTAAAGAGTTATCAACTTGTTCTCCAAGTTGGGGTTTCATAGTGTAAAGATGTAAAGATCATTAAAGAAATATTTGAAAGAAACACGATAACAAGTACTCCCTCACTCCTCCGTTCGCAAAAAAATGTCTTTTAAAACTTCAGATGATGTTTGCCCATTTTGCTTTTTAAGATAGTTTTTTTTTTCAAAAATACCCCTATTTATAATATTGAAAACTATGAACTATATTTAAAAATTATTTTTTGGAGAAATAATGTTATCATTTCATATAAAATTAAATACCTAATTCACATGAATTTGGCCTCAGAACAAACATTTGCGAACATATGAAGTATATGTAATGTACGTATACTGATTGACCTAAATGTCTAACTTATAAAAATTTATACTTAGGTTTTACTAATTCGTACTCCATCTTTCATTTTATATGTCGTTGAAAAGTGGTAAGTTAGACATGCCACCTCTCTTTCGACAACACATAAAAACATTTGCAGAGGTTGATGACTGATACGCCGCCGCCGCCACCATGCAATGAAGTCCTTCAGTGTTATGTGGGTCTCGTTTGAAGTACAAAACCATGGTGGCAAACATGACTTGATGCTTATGATACAAGTTGAACCTTCTCCTCTTTAACAAAAATTCAATTGAGGGGGAGTACGAAATGGCCTATATTTAAAATATTTGATAATGTCCCATTTTTAAGGTTTAATAATAATATTAATTTGTTTAGAAGTTTTATTTCATTTCTAAGTTTACTGATGCATAATACGTGTGCGTTTTTATTTTCCATCAGCTATTATTACAGGATGTAGAGAAAAGATGATTAAAAATACCGATTGTCATAAGAATGTTCTGCGGAATCTTCATAAGTATTGAAACTAGAAAATTAAGCAATTGACAACTCTATGTTTTGGTTTTAATGTCTAGATCATTCTTTTCTTGATTTTTTAGTAATAAAATTGGGATAATTATCTCTGAAGCCTTGAATGGCAAAAACAAAACATAAAATAAAATACCTGGACAGTGATGCTGGATCCCAATGGCGTGGGACAGCATTCTTGACGTGATCATGAAGTACTAGTTGTGATGCAACAAGGTGTACATAGTATAGAGAGATAAAATAGCCATCAAAGGCCAAGTACTTGGCATCAGCAGCATCATTTAACCAGGCTCCACTTAAATCAAAAATAGAATTAAGATAGCCTGAAGGAACTTTTCCCTGTATCGATGATTTCTGATTCAGTAGCTCTGACATCTGCCATGTATTGATTTTATTAGCAACAAATACTGCACAAAACTCACAAATATTAGAAGAAAGAAAACATTCCCCTTCTAGTCAAGCTTTTCATTTTCTTTATCAGATTGAACACCAGAGGTTAAGGTCTTAAAATAATACTTGGTCTTTATTCCCATAATTGTTCATTACTCTTTTCAAGACTTTGTCTTCTCCACACTGTGAACTATTAGCTAAATATCTAAAAGCTAAGATGACTCTTCACACTTCACGGACAAATCCAATTAACAGCACATGCCTCATAAAAAAACATCAGGTAGCATTGGTGGCACAGAACTCAAGAAACTCCAAGTCACACCTCTCTTCATATTAAGCTCAAACGGCATGGTTCAACCATGATATAGTAATAGTTTAATGCTTGAAGGCAAAGAATGGGCTATGCACATATCAAGGCATTAGTAACATAATGGATAGCTCATGCTTATTATAATGAACGCTAACCTAGAGAATCAACAAAGGCACCTAGTACCATAAATTGCTGCATCACCATAGATTGCACAAATCAACCGCACAGCCAAAAGTACTGTGGGCATGGTTTCACCATATCTCATGTTTTTCGCCTAGTACCTTCAATTACTCTGAATCTAACATGAAGAAAACGAGAAATACATTGGAGCATTAAAGCTAAAATGATGCTCATTTTTTATGGCACAGGCAATAAGGAAACTTGAGAAATATACAACTTATACAGTTTAAGACGATGGAATTGAGTCACCGGATCAAGAACCGCGCTCAGTGCAGAACAGAACATAAACTCTCTAGGCTTTTACATTTCTTTGCAATTTGATCAGCAAAAACCCTATGTCCAAATTATTGCCTTGAAATTTCATGCCCCAAGTGATTAACATCACATCTGAAAATGGTACCATTTTTTGGCACAAAGCATAGTTCCATCCGACCATATAACTTTTTATTTCCCAACTCCACCATGAGCAATCTTTTTCATTACTGAAAGTTGAGCTAAAACAATTTTCATCACGTTCAGAGATTCGGGTACCAAAGGAATGAGAGCGATTTCTTCCCTAAAGCTTCGGGATCTTTCAACAGGCACGATTAGTATGTTTGGGAGAATCATAGGCATACAGAATTTTGGGGTACCTGATTGAATTGAAGTACATCGGACTTGAAGCGAATGTGATCCCCTTTATCGACGCGAATGCATTCCGGCACATCGGGTATAGTGAGGCCTCCGGGAAGCGTGACGTTACGCTTGCGGTGGTGATCGAAGAGGACCAAGCGACAGCCGTGGGGGCATCGCTTAACAAACTTGAGGCGGAAATCGCTGGCGAGATCGAAGCCCTGGCCCAAGGCCTCGGTGGCCCGTAGCTCAATAGGCTTCTTGTCGTAGTCCGGTGGGAGGAGTTGCGATGAATCGAACATGGGCGGCGGCGGCGGCAGCGGAGGGGGCACTTAGGGAATTGGAAAAGTGGGTGCTCAGAAAAATAGAAAAGAACAGGTGATTGGGTGTTGAATAGTTGAATCGCTGAGGGGTATTTGGGTATTTGGTGGCTGGGGCCGCCGCGGTGGTGGTGGGCACGACTGACTAATGGTACAGGCTACAGGGTAGACGGGAAATTGATTTTGTAATTTGTAGCAGTAGGAAAAGAGAAAGGGCGAATAGCTAGAGAAGGGAGAAGAGAGAATGAAATCGTAAGAGGAAGACAAGTAGACAAGTGGACTAGCATAGATTATTGGAAAGCGGGCAAGTGGGGAATGGGTATCGGCCGACGCCCAAGACGGATGGACTGTTTGCTTAACAACTTTGACCAGACAACAAATGTCCTATTTCTGCCGCCTGCGGCTAGATTAGTTGTTTAATACACTATTTGATGCGGCCATTGATACTGCTGGGATATTAACAATTGTTGGAGTGCTCATTCGCGATCAAAGCACTGCAATTTTGGGGTGAATGAGAATTAGATGGAAAGAATTGCTGAAGTCTCTTGATGTTGAAGCGTTGACTGGTTATTTTGCCCTTAAGATAGCTAGTGGGCTGTAGTTTAGTCAATATATTGTGGAGGGAAATTTTCAAACGGTTTTTCTCGGGTTTTACAAAATCTTTTTTTGATCTTTTACTTGTCTTGATTGATCAATAAGGTTTAGTTGGATTAGGTGTAAGGAAAATTCTTTTAACGCTTAATATTGCAAAAGGTCATAGATGCGTTGATGACAATTATTGTATTTATGTTGAAATCAATTTATTAGTTTATAATAAAAGTGTCTTAACGCTAAAAAATGGGAAAATTTAGCAGCGTTAAATTTGGATGATCAATGGTGACCTTCAACACCAATGCCTTCACCCTTCATTGAGGGTTGATAGGCCCAACTTTGTTAAATGTGACTATGACCGCTTCCCTTCCCATGGAGAGTAATGATCTGGCAGTGGTCCCACCAGAGCTTACTCAGGTGGCCAGGAATGTAAATAGAGGATCCTTGCTTGGACTACCTTTATTGCCAACAATATGGGGAGAGAAAAATCACCCGTTTCTGAGAATAAACACATTGCTTTTCTTCTTTTTTAGCTCAACGGGTACTTCATTTGCTCTAGTAACAAATGTATTTCCTTCACTTATTTAGATGTAACGCCCCCAAAATTCATAGGGCACGTTACTCCGTATTGACTTACCTAAACTAATGACCAGCTAGTTTAGGTTCGCTAATATAAGATAAGTAC
>MAYD01403044.1:0-15015 GCA_001909325.1 Ruellia speciosa
GTGTAATACAGAGTATAAGGTTGGAAACTAAATGTAAATATAAGAAAATCTATAGAAGATGAATAAAAAAATAGATAGCGAATATTCTTTTTAGAGTGAAAAATAAAATTATGTTTGGAATTAAAATACTATACTTGACTATATTTTATATTGTAGTAATTGTAAAAAGAGAGAAATGAATTGAAGATGGCCTTTGATTATTATAAAAAATAATTTTTTAAAATTATTTCGGGTAAAAAATAAATAGAAATCTATATATATTTCGAATTTAGAAAATTTGTATACACAAATTTGAGGAAATAAAAATTTCGTAATCCCGAAAAAATTCGGATAGGCCTGAGGCGCGCCGAAGCGGGCCCGGGCCAGATTGGTCCTAGACTCATAGAGTGATAAGCTGGTCCGTCTCTCTCGGTCCAGCAGCCTCTGGAGAGTAAAAAACGAGTGGAACTGGATAGCGAGTTCGCGACCCGATAGAGTGATTCAGAAGAGTTGGAGACGAAACGAGACGAGAAGAGGAGAGATGGGAGAAGAAGATACGGCTCCTGCTCCAGCTCCCGCTCCGCCCACGCAGGCGTGGCGGGCATACCTATCAGAAGATCTTCCCCGTAGTGTCCAAGAGTCGGCAGATTCTGCCATCGGAGCAGCCCGCTCACTCCAGCAATCATCCTCCAACCATCTCCGCTCCGTCCAGGTCCTTCGTTTTTCATTTTCCTTTTTTCGCTCTCCTCCTCCCTTTTCATTTTCTTCCTCCTAAAGTATTGACTCACTCCCTTTTCAGGATATTATTCCCCGAATCGGAGCTCAATACAGGAATTATGAAGAGGCCTTCTTCCTCAAAGTTAAAGGTGCGTGTGGTTCTGCCCCCTTCCGCCCTACGGCCCTACCTATGTCACGTCAATTATCTAATTCCATATGAATTACTTGTTTGATTTGAATTTCTCAGGGGGTTTGATACGAAGGTTTGGATTCAAAAGATTTAGATTCTTATGCAAATTTTTTACGAGGGTTTTAATTGACTCACAATTGGTGGATCCGTGGATGAAATTATTTATTTCCCATTCCGAATCCCATTTCCGCTCGTTAGCCCAATTTTTTTCCAGTCTTAGAGAATTACGCTTACACATGATGCCAATTTCTCTTCCAAACTATTAAGTCTACTTTGCTATGGTGTTCTGATCATTACCCAGTTTTCTTTACTGCCCTCGTCAATCTGACTACCCTTTTCTTCAACTGTTTATATAGACGAGTTGATGAATTTAAGAGAACACCCAGCTCTGGCAGGCGGAGTTGCTGCTTCTGCTATACTTCTGATGCGTGGTATGCTCCATCTCACTTCCATGTCTCCCTCAATTCAACATTGCAAACTAATGTATTTCAAATAAAAGCCCAATTGGTTTTCAGCATTGGACAAACTGTATTATTCATGACTCTTTACATGGTTTCTATATACGAGATACTATGCAGCCACCCAATACCAGTTAAGGACTATAACCCATGATTCTACTCTGCACTATGCATTGAGTATGCAATTGCACCAACAGTCCAACAAACTGTATTTTGGCAACATCATTTGGTGCTGCTGCTGTGTATTTTACATGGTTATTTGCCAATGTGTGTTCACCATCCATGATATACATCATGAGCTATCATACCAAACTTCTCATGAAAATTTTAAGGGCAAAACAAACCTAGCTAATTCATTAAAAATGAAAGTTCCACCTTTTCCTTTTGTTTCAATATTCATACACAATACCATATATCATATTTGTGTAGAGATTACAGAATAATCACCTCAGCTAATATTACTTTTTTTGGGTATGGTGTTCATTTAACATTGTATTGGAATGAACAATATACTAAAAACATCAATGAGTGTGAATGAGTTCACTTCTTTCCCATTGATTAGCCACCATGGAACATCTTAATCCCAAAAAGTGTGCTACATGAGGGCACCCCTTTGGTGGTGTTGCTCAACCTATCCCATGAATGGTATGACATTACATATGAAAACAACAATATATAGCGCCGATCTTGTAGATAAAGCAGCTTAGGTCTTTGTATATACTATCTCCGTTTGTGGATAGATGTTACACTTTCCTCTTTAGGCTGATCATAAATAAATGTTACATTTTGGCAAAATTTCCTATCCCTTTGTAATATATTATATATTCTCTCTATCTATCCCATCAATTAATAAAATATTATATCTCTCTCCATCTATTAATAAATATCCAATTTCTCTCTTCATACACTATTGAAATACCTTATTTCCCTCTATCCTCCCTAAATTCATGCCCAAACCCAATGTAACATCTATTTGCGAACTGAGGGAGTACATGCTAATGATTGACAATGAAACATACCCTTGGGGAAATTATTAGAGTTGCATGGGGGTTATGGATAAGAATTAGATAGCCTCACCTAAAAAAGTTTGGAGGGGGGTGTATCCTTTTATATTTATTTATATTTAATTTCTTCTTGCACACTTGTTGACTGTGGAACCTTCTGCTCTAATCAAGTTCTAAATTTTTTGCATGCAATACAACTATAATGCTGAGGAACACTGAGCTATTACTTTTACCACGTGTCAATTCAAGTTTCTTAACATGTTACTGTGAGGAGATTTGGTATATTATGCTATCTTGCCTTTTAACTTATGATGAGTCCACTGTCCACTTGTATGTAGGGTTCTATGTGAACATGCACGAATACAAATACAATCCTTGAGATTATTCACAAACAAAAGATTATTCACAAACAAAAGGGTTCCTGTACCATATATATTGTATCATATATGTTGTGTATGCATATCTGTTAGTATTGTATAAATGACCCATGTTCATGACAAATGAACAAACAGGGTTGTTCAAATTGTTAGGAGCTCAAGTTGTTATGTGATAACTAATTTAAATTTCAGCCTAAATGGCATTTGGACACCATGCACCATTAGTAATTATTTATTTTTATTCTACATCTTTGTTTGTAATGGTTTTAATAAATATTTTCTTTCAAAAATAAAATAAAATATGGTTATTGTCTTGCCACTACAAGGCGTTTAACACCATTTTATGTTTGCTGTGACTCATTCAAGTTATTGATCATTCAACAACATCCAACTGCTACCCTGTTGAGATATCATTCTCCTTCACATACACATGGAACAAAAAAATGAGTGAAGGATCGCGAACACCTGAGGCAAAACGATGTGATGTTAATCTTTTTTTTTTTTTCAATCATTTATGGTCACTTATGAGCTCACTAGTTTTCCAAATCATTTCATACATTTTCAGTTTGAATTAAATTAGGATTAATTAGTGGAGAAACTTGCCTACTCCACCACTTGTTGATAATATTCATCAGTATTTTTAGGATTTATATATCTATCTTTTTCCTAGTTCAAATATCCAAAAATAGGTGTCTAGTTTGACTTTTCACGTATATTAAGAAATTTTATAGAGTTACATTTCTACCCTCCCATTAAATGTTACTACATTAAATGATACTTATTTATGTGTTTAATCAATTTAAAAACAAAAGGGTATATTAGTGATGTCATTACAAAATGAAGTAGAAAAATATTTTTGGAAGTCCAACAAGAGAATACTGTACAGAGCAAATAGAGTTTTTGTAGGTTTGTAATTATTTTATAAATAAAATGGTTTCTTATTTAGTTTATTTGGAAAATTCAATTATTTGTCTCTCTATTTCTCCAATGGTACTAGAATGCTGTCATGTCCAGTTTCCCCCCGTCCTAATTTAGCTCTTACCTACCACCCTAGAGAACACTTCCTTCAGTTCAATTTTATGTGCTTGCATCGTTTATAAGCACATGGCCTCTCTTTAGACTATTTTGTGTTCCGGCTGCAGTGTGATATGCTTTTTCTTTGTTGTAAAGTATTTAGTCGCTTACCGCACTTTTCTCCTATTACTACCATTGCATTGTCAATTATTTTTCATTTCTTCATATCTGAAGAATCAATTGTATGTGGTAACAGTAGTACTCCTCTGTAGCTGTTTACACTCTTTGGGCACCATAACCACTGTTATTGTCCAAGTTATTTTTTCATTGTATGTCACTACACCTCTTTATATTTTGGTGTCTGTATTGTGCATTTCTTCTTCTTGTTAGGCTCCTTTCTCTTGGTTGATTGGTTTACTATGGCTTCCAATGATTGTTGATATTTTGTAATGGCAAGTTAAGGAGAGTAGCACTGTGGGGTTGTGGGGCTCTTTGAGATATAATAGCTATGGTGTTTGGACTATATCCTCTCTTGTCAAGATTTTGTTTGTAACATTTGATAATATCTTGAGTATGTTTAATAGTATTTATTAATTTTGTTTGTGTCTTAGTCTTTCTTATTTTAATAGCTTGATGGTTCGAATCATAATTTGATTTAGTTTCAGATTTTTAAGATATATCATTTATTATAATTGAATGGCTGTTTAGTTTGAATGGAGGTTCAGTACTATCCTTGTTATCATTATTACTAGTACTATTATGATGATCATGATTTATGTTCCTTGTTTTAGGGCCTAGAAGATTTTTGTTTCGGCATACATTAGGTCGGCTTCGAAGTGAGGAGGTACACCAATATTTCTGCCATGTGTGTTTCATCACATGACTATACCGAACATTGAGGATCCATAACCAATTAAATGTCACGTTCACACTGTTAGATATGCTCCACGGGTTGCATGTGTGGGCATTTTGTTCATAACAGAGTATTTTGGTTATGTGCTGATTGCAGTTATCTTAATTCTTCATTGCTGTATCCAGGCGCAATTTGTTAGATCGGAAAAGAATGTGAAAGAGTTGACGCTCTCTGTTGATTTAATGAAGAAGGAGAGCAAAAAACTGCTTGAAAGATCTGCTCTCGCAGAAAAAGACATGAAACGAGGCCATTATGACCTCAGGTATAAGATTGTATTTATTTGGTACATGGATGGGGTACTCTTCTCATTCTATGCACCTGATGTTTGAAATGATTTACAGGGATACTGGAAGTCAGATTCAAAGCCTTGCTCGATCAGTTTATAAGGCTGAAGCTCAAGCTGCTGGTACGTTTACAACTTTGTGCTCCATAGAATTTTTTGGTTCTATTTCTGTATTATTTCTTTTTCAATTTTGAATATTAAAGTATTAGGGTCTAGCAAGTTGAGCAATAGGAGAAATAGCTATTCCATGTATATCCAGTCACATATATAAGGTTTAGCCTGCAACACTGTGTACTAAAGCTCTCATCTTATTGACAAACATGTTAACATGTTGTAGTCTAGGTTTCTTGATATATTGTTGCAGCAAAGTATCCTCTCTTTGATCTATGCAGTTTGCATAGATGAGAGCATCATCGGCTTTAGCTTCAACTAAACTAATGGGAATTTAGTTTATCAATGTAATCGGAATCAGTATTGGATTCAAATCTTGTGGATTTGAATTAAAGCTTTTACCTAACGCGCATATGTTTGATAGTTAATTCAAATTCCAACTTTAAATTCCTTATTCCAAATATAAGATTTGAATATGGATCCAATTCCTCATATTGAATCCCTAGATATAGATTTACACATAATAAGGGGCCATATTGGGCCAAGCCTACCCAATACATTCTAAACTATATACACCATGCACTCCCCCCTCAAGTTGGAGCATACAAATCATATGATCCAGATTTGTTACAAATAAATCTAATACGAGGCCCTATGAGGGAATTGGTGAGTGAGGATATTAGTTAAGTGGTTGTTGGAGGTGACATACTCGTGGTAATACACCCAGGCAACACTTTTTCCCGAATGAAATGGTAGTTAATCTTGATTTGCTTCATCCTTTTATGAAAGATTGGATTATAAGCAATATGGATATCGGCTTGAATATCACAAAGTAATTTCATTTGAGATATCTCAACCAACTCATGGAGTAGTTGACAACACCATTCTTAGGTACAGGATTATCACCCACAAAAACTCAACCAAGGGTGTATCTGAGGTAGATCGCCTATCAAAAGGGGATCATGCCCAATCAACATCTGAGGAACCAACCACTTGGGTGTGACTGTGATTGGTATATAACAAAACTCTAACAGGTGATCCCTCGATGCATCTCAAAATTTGAATAGCAACTGCCCAATGAGTGGCAGATGTAGACTCTAGAAAACTCATAATACTGACAACAAAAGAGAGATTTGGCTGGGTGAGTGTAAGGTAATTAAGCATACCCACCAACCCTTTTTCTGTATTTGCTAGCATCAACGAATGGCTTCTCTTTATCATGTATTTCTAAATAATTTCAATCACAATGTACAAGTCTCATAAATATATGTATGTATGTATGTATACAAGGAACCAAAACAACTATGGTAACTACTACCTCCGTTTCACAATTTTTGCAACATATGGGTAGGCACGGGTTTTAAGGCAACTTTGTATTGAGAGGGAAGGATAAAGTTAAGTTAAATAATAAAATATGTTTGAGTGGAAGAAAGTTACCATATTTAGAAATGTAGCAAAAATTTTGAAACTTCCCTAAAAGGAAAGTGTTGCAAAAAAAAAAAAATGGAGGTAGTATATCGCTACTAATAAATTGAATATATTTACATTCCTATTTCTCCCCCTCAAGTTGGAGCATAAATATTAATTATGCCTAACTTGTTGCAAATATAACTAATCCAAGCTCCATTGAGTGCCTTGGTGAGGATGTCCAAGTTGTTCCCAGTTTTTACATGCCCCGTAGTAAACAAACCTTCTTTCAACTTTTCTCGGACAAAGTGACAATCAATCTCAATGTGTTTGGAGCACTCATGAAATACTTGGTCAGAAGCAATGTGAAGAGTTGTCTTATTATCACACCACAACCGTGCTAGGATTGTGATTTAGATTCTAACTTCTCCTAATAGTTGATATATCCAAAATAATTCAGACATTGTATGTGCCATGGCCCTATACATACTCTTGCCTTTGCACTTGATCGAGACACAACCTATTGTTTCTTGCTCTTCCACGATACCAAATTTCCTCCTCCACAGATACAATAGCCTGTGGTTGACTTTTAGTCTATCTTGAGCTAGCCCAATTCGTATTTGAAAGCATTCAACATTCATGTATCCACCTTGTTTGTACACAATTCCCGATCCGGGCCCCTTTTAGATAGCGCAAAATATGCTCTAATGCATTCCAATGATCAATTAGGTTTTGACATGAATTGACTTACCACACTAATTGGATACGTAATATTTGGGCAAGTTATGGTAAGATAATTCAGTTTCCCCACTAATTTACGATATCTTTGAAATACCTCAAATGGATCTCCCTCCTTCATAAGTTGCTAATAAACCATCGGTATGGTTGACTTGCTTTGCCCCCAATTTTCCTGTTTCCTTCAATAAATCTAGCACATATTTCCTTTGAGACAAGAGAATACCTGTACGATTTCGCATAACTTCAATCCTTAAGAAATATTTCAATTCTCCACGATCTTTAGTTTGAAACTGTCTGTTAAGAAATGCTTTCAAAGATGATATCCCTTCGCCATCGCTCCCGGTAATATTGATGTCATCAACATAAACCATGAGGAAAATAGAACAATGTATTGTTTGCAAGAAAGACACTGAATAATCACTCTTGCACTTTTGCAATTGCTCTATGGCATGGCTAAATTTTGTGAACCAAGCACGAGGACTCTCTTTAAGTCTATATAACGACTTATGAAGATGGAAAACTTTACTTGAGCAACAAAATCAGGGGTTGCTCCATGTAAACCTCTTCGTGCAAGTCTCTATGCAAAAATGCATCTTTGATATCCAGTTGATGCCATGACCAATCAAAGTTGGCTGCAAGAGATGTCTAAGAGATATAAATAGACAGACCGATGTCATCTTCGCTACCGGAGAAAATGTATAAAAATAATCAACTTCGTATTTTTGAGCATAACCTAACCTTTAGCTGCCGAACGAGCCATGAGACAATCAACTGAGCGATCTGATTTACATTTCATTGTAAATACCCACTTGCACCTAATCGATTCTTGTTGGCGGGAAGAGTAACCAAATCCCATGTACCATTACCATGCAAAGCATTCATTTCATCCAACATTGCAGGCATCACGCCAGCCAAAATGGCTAAGGCTTCGTGCAGAGACTTGGAATTTTCGGAATTTACTAAAGAGAAGCAACAAAAGAGCATGAAGGAGTCAAGTGATCGTAAGAGACAAATGAACAAATCAGATAAGTACATTGTCGATTAACTTGTCGGAGGGTAATAGGTAAATCAGTAGTCCGACAAGAGCAATAGATAAATCATCGGTGGGAGCAGTGGTTCTGTAGAAACAAAATTAGTAGGTATCGATGCAAAAATAGGATCAACATACGAAAGAGGCGTTGGTGTTGGATCTGAATTGAGGGGCGAAGACGAGTGTAAGTCAAGGGATAAGGTGAGAACAAACATGAGGAAGGCGTCTACGGGTCTCATACACTAGTGGGTCTTAGGCATCATACGGATTCAGAGTAGTGACATAAGGGGGATAATTAAAGAACAAAACATGCTCAGAGAAAGTGACGTCACTTGACACAAGAAACCGGTTAAGAGTCGGACAATAACACCGATACCCTATGTGGACTCAAGAGTATCTGGAAAACACACCTAAGACTCTTACTGTCCAACTTAGACACTTGTGGATGAACATCCCAGACAAAGCAAGTACAACTAAAGACACGACTCTCTATGGGAAAAAATTACTGAAAGGTAATAGAATAAAGAATGAATTTGACCATCTCAGACAGACGACGACATTTGATAATTAAAAAGGTAGCTATAGAGACCGCATTTGCCCAAAACAACTTAGGGACCTGCATTTGAACATGAGAGCCCTCGTAGTTTTAAGTAGATGTTTATTTTTCCTCTCAACTACACCATTTGGAGGAGTATTGACACAAGACGACTTATGCACAATCCCATTGTGACTTATATATTCTTGAAAAGACAGAGATATATTTTTTAGCGTTATTGCTGGTAGTGTTTTTAAGTGATTTTTCGAACAAAAATGAGGTAAACAAACCCATGTAACTCGAGAAAAATCATCCACGAATGTTACAAAATACTAAACACCAGTTTTATTAATTGCTGGACATGGACCCCAACAACAAAATAAATTAACTCAAATGCCGAGCTTGAACATTTATCAACTCTAGAGAATGATGATAAGTGGTGAGGTTTAGCAAACTTTTTCAAGGTACCTAAAGAAGGATGCCGAGACGACAATGAGTAGTAAGGACCCTCGAACATGCGACTCCTCAAGGTTCAAACATGTCGAGACGGTAGAGTCCCCCTATTCATATCCTTTACCAATAGTTTCCTTCGTCGCACGATCATGTAAATGCAATGATCAGTACGGGTGTTCATTCAGTTTGAACCGAATCGAAATTGTGGAAAAAATGAAACCGAAACTGAACGGAACCGGAAAAATTTGGTTCAGTTTTGGTTTTTAGCTGGGTTATTTAATTTTTAAAAATTTTTATTTTTTTAATTTTTCATTAAATATATAACTATTATTTTATCATTTTCATTGTTAAAATTTATGCAAATTAAATATTTCAACATGTAAATATGAAAAAAATTATATATTAGTATAAAAATTAGATTAAATTTAAAAATATGTGTATATATATGACCAATTTATAACATTAAGAAAAAATATATATAACTTTTTTTAAGAAAAAATCGATTTTTGGTATGGTTTGGTTAATCGAACCAAAAATCGAAATTCTAAAAAAGTTAAATCACAATTTTCGGTTCTGTAAAAAAACGAACTAAATTCGGTTCAATTTGGTTGGTTTACTGAACTGTGCACACTCCTTTGGATTAGGAAAGAATGAGAAAACACAGTTCAATTGTCAGGTAAGTTTGCTAACAAAAAATCAGATTAAAAGACAATTTTGGAAGGCTCAAAACGGAGTCTAGGGTGTGATGGAATAAGTAAGCTTAACCATACTCGATCCAACAACAATGGCTAGAGTGCCATATATGATATACGGATGTATGAACAAAAAAAGTGGAGAATAGATTTTGTTTACCTATCATATGATTTGTGGCACCCGAATCAATAATCGACTATGATAAGGAGGAAACTAAGCAACTATGTTTGACTCGGCAATAGCTGGAAGTGAATGTAATGAATGCAATGAGGCTTATGTTGCTTTCTGGTACTGGAGAAATTTAGCATATTCTTCCGCCGAAACTGTAACCAGTGGGGCAATTGTAACACTCCCAGAAACATCCAACATTAGTCCAAACTTAATAACCTTTCTCTTTTCTCTCCCGCCTGACGGATCTGTGAAAAGAGAAGAATGTGAGTACACCAAAAAGCTAACTTGTGAAACACAAAGTTGTCAAAATTGAAAATGGATGGATGGTGAGGCTCCGGCGAGTTCGACGTTGCCAGGTGACGGAGGCTGAGGCTGCACGACACGCCGACTTGTGGATCTGAGGGCGAACAGATGCGGTGGCGCGTGTGTCTGACACGCATGGATTTCGACGACGGGCTTCGGTCAGTTGGGTCACAGGAGTAAGGCGAGTGGCAGTGGTGGTACGCCTCGGTAGCAGTTGTGGCTAGGGTTAGGGTTTCGGAAGCTCACTTGGGCGCGCAGACACACAAAGGTCCAAATTTGCTCTGTTGGGCGTGTTTTTGATACCATGTAAACTTGAAAGGGAAAGATCATCTATTTCTCAATAATTTCAATCACAATGTACTAGTCTCATATATATAGATATGCATAAACAAGGAACCATAACAACTATAGTAACTATATCACTACTAATAAACTGAATATATTTACATTCCTAATAGAGTGAATCGGGAGGAAATAACAAGATTCTGACCTTGAAGCACATAAGAGGGCATGCGATTTGTAAGATAACAACCTGCAAGCACAACACAACACAACAACCTAAAACTATAATGGAACATTATAATGTATGATCCAAGTGCGAGAAGTCTCAATAAAGTGGCAATTCTTGCGTTCAACAACCCCATTTTGTTGAGGCGTGTAAGCACAAGAGGTTTGATGTAAGATCCCATGAGAGGAGAGAAAACGAGTCATAAAATCAAAGAAATATTCAGAGCATTATCACTGTGCAATGCAACGCTATAACAGTACACCATATTGGGTTTTAACTTTGGCGTAAAAACTCCTTAAAAAATATTGAATAACTTAGATTGATTTTTCATTAGATAAACCCAAATACATCAGTAAAAGTAACAAAATAACTAAAATAAAAAACAAGCTGGGTTTGACTCAGACCCGAAATATCATAATGGAGTAAAAGAATCAACTCAATTATTGAATTGCTTCGAGACTGTTTTCAAGCTTACTCGACTCACAGTGAAAACATGACAAATGAGATAAGGATCAAGGTGTTGTAATTTGGACAGGGGTGGCCCAAAGGATGGTGAAGAAGATCCAGAGAAGTGATAGTGGAGCACATGCCAGAAGCAGAACTTGGTGGTGAAATTTTTGAACAGTAGAGCCCATGTAACTCATGTCTGCTGCCAATCATTTGCCCAGTGCGGGGATTAGAATAGAAAAAAAGAATCAATGTCAAAAGTGATAGAACAATTTAAGGACTCGGTCAACTTACCGACAAAAGCAAAGCTTAAAGGACCATGGGGAAAGTACTAAATCAAGAGACATTTGGCAAACGTTGGGCACGACTGATGACCGTTGCAAGAGCTTTAGAACCATCCGCCATAGTAATAGATGGTAAAGATGATGAAGTATTTAGATGAGAGAATGGTTGGAAGCCCAAAATCAAGAACCCACGAACCCAAAGACCTACAGGTGTAGCCCGGGAAAGACAAGCTACAGGGTTACCTGAGTAGCGAAAGAGGATTGTTTTGAGGCTTGGTACACAATATACTCATCATAATCAGCACTTGTGAGCAATAAAGAATGGGACAAAGTCTCATGTGAAGAAGGAGGAGCTTCTACATGAGCCAAGTTGGCACGTGGTGGTTGCCCATGCAATTTGAAACACTTCTCCTGAATATGCCCTAACTTATTATAATAGGAACAATGAGGACGATTGGTACCGCCAAGAGGGCCTCCATGAGTGCCATATAACCTTTAAAGATATGAGGAGCAGCAAAGCCGAACGATCATTAAGAGAAGCCTCGAATGAACATCATTAAGAGTCTGGATAGTAGAATTGGATAGGAGCTAATCACGAACTAGGCTCAAGTTTGGCCCTAAAGTAGCTAGAGCGCACACCATAAAGAATTTATCACGTTGGGCAAGTTCCCTAGAAGCAGTCTTCCCATGAGGCATAATAGAATTGAATTTATCTTTGATTGATTATGACTTCCGCAAGAATTTAGGACTAGACAGGCCCTGTTGGCGAAGATTCAACAAATTGGACACATAGGATAGAGGTGTTGAATATCATTACCGTAGAGAACTTCAGCTTGCTTCCACAACTCATAGCAAGTGGTAAAGTTAGTGAAAATGGGATGGAAAAACGTGTCGATCAACTGAAGATTGCAAGGTAAAGCATCTACTTTCACCCATGCAGGCTTATTCTTGTCCTCAATTTGTTTTGACGAGGTAGTGAGATGGTCACACAAACCTTGTCCCATACAGCAAAGCTTTAAGTATAATTGGTTCCACCAACCAATTTTTCAGAAGCAAGGGCACGAGAAGGAGAGAGAGTTCCAACAAAAGTGTTTGCCATGCTTGGAGTGAAGGTAGCTCTATGAAGTGGGACAAAGATGCAAGATAGACTCTGAAACTGACCAAATAGAGTTGAAATTCATAACCCTCATAAGGGTGGGCACGTGGTTGCGATGGATGGGCTTGGATCGGAGGATGACACCGGATTGATGGTGGTGGCAGTGAGAAAGAAATGGCAATGAGGAGGGCCTGATCTCGCAAAACAACCGTTGTAAAAGATATTCGCAATGGTGGCATGTGGCGGCGCGTGAGGGGGCTGACTGGAGCGGGACTGGCGGCGGTGGGCTCACCAGACGGAAAGGAAGGAAGATCTGCCAGTGGTGATGAGATGCCGCTGTTGAAAGTGTCTCCGTTCGAGATGTTCAAAGTTGGGGTTAGGGAGGCTCTAATACCATGTGTAAAAGGTTATATTTCCCATATCTCAAAAAGAACAAAGTACGAGATGTATATATTCACACATAATAATGGGTCATATTGGGTCAAGCCTACCCAATACATTCTATATATACACAAAATAACTCTACAAATTGTTTCCCTATCACCTCACGTCTCATTGTTATGAAATTTTGAGTAGCACCATAATCTGTGCAGCCTCGGCACCACCTGTGAAACCCAGTCAACTATCATGCAAATTGTAGTGCCAACGACTTTGTTCATGTGGCCTCCTTCCATCATTAGCAAGTCTCTATAGTCCACTGCAATTTTGAGATTCGTGTGATCCCACCACCATGCCTCGCTCCCTCAGGCCTCACCAGCCCTTTAATAAGAAATCCAAGTACCTTTGGCTTTATGTTTTTGAAAAAGTCTTGAATTATTTATCAGTGGCTTTGTGAACTCTGCTTTGGTGATAATGGCATCCTTACAATATTCATCGTTGCCATTGGAACAAGTTTGTTGGTAATATACTCATTTATCCTGGAGTAATCTTTGCTACATGTCTCACTTTGTTACATGTGTATCAATCCAATCTTAACTCAAATTAAAACATCATACTGCCTTCTTTCCCTTTGGTAGAGTGACAACCTCCCCTAATTTTTTATTTTTTATTTTTTCTTCCATGCATCCATCTCAACCTTGCAATGTATTTATAAAGTGCATCAAACAATTTGTTTTGCCTTTTTGGGGCATGGATGTTTTTTAGACTTTTTAGGGAACTCTCATGGGCCTGTGAAATTTACATGATATGAGATAAATAAGTAATGGCTTCTTGGTCCATTCACAAGTTGCTTTCCTCGAGTCGAAGCCTAGATCATGCATGTATATTTTACGAAATTGGCGAGTACTATTGTAGGGTGATTTTCTATTTCTTTCCTTATTGGAACAATGGATTGCACTTACCTAAATTTATTGTGGATAGAGTATAGACGAGTATCCTATGTATTCATGCACTTGTCTTGTTTGCTTTTCTTAGACTTGATGGATTTGCTGAGAGAAATTCCTGGTAGGGAAGCTTTGAAGCTACGAGCAGATGTAAGTCGTCAATCCTAATACTGCTTCCTACCTGATTCTAAGCTGTACTATCCATACAACTGCTATATATTTAAAGTGGAAAGAAATAATCTCTATTGATATATGGGGCATGCCAGGTTGCACCTATGGCATCACATCTTCGGCAACAAAGATTGGCCATGAACAAAAGAATCTTGAAGATTTCTGAATTAGGTGTTCCAGTGTGACAGTGCTTTGTCTAGTGACTGGGGGTGGGCTAAACATTGTCACTGGTGCTATTAAGACATGCGGGACCCAGGCCCACATGGATACGAGTTTTATGCTTTGAAATTCCAAGTTATGATTGTAATGAAATGGAGAGTGCGACACCTACAATAGAATAAAAGAATTTGGTTGCAGCAGCATTTGCTACTTTGGTTCTTGTCTATAATATATGCATGTAAATCATGCACACTAGATATAGGTAAATAATAAAGTGAATTATAGTAGTATATATTATATATATTGAAATATATAGTAGTAATTGATAATTTAAATATAAGTCGTGGTAAAACTTTCCATGAGAGAGTGATGATGTAATGGGTGATTGAAGTAGGAAAGTGGCCGGAGTAGAATAGAAATAGAAAATAATAGTTAAATAACCAGTAAACAGTCTTAAATTTTAAAATTGTAGAGTATATATTAATTATTGAACTAATTTTTAAATTATAAATGATTTAATAGTTTGGTTGTTAAAGCTGGAGTTAAAAAGTTGGGTTCAAAATTTTATATCAATCAATAATTTTTTTATACGTATTTAATAAATATATTGATAAATTTGAAATTGAACAGGTCATGGCAGTTTTTTAATTCT
>MAYD01403276.1:0-13133 GCA_001909325.1 Ruellia speciosa
ATTATATATCGATAAACTTACTAGTGAGAAATGTAACAAAAATTTTAAAATAAATAAAGTATAAACGCGGTGGGCTAATGTTGATTTAGATTTATTTGTATAATAAATAAATAACATATCAATAAATTTTAGTAATCATTTATTAAATAAATAAGAGTTTAAATAAATTTTTATTTGTTCATTTATTTATAAATATAAATTATTAAACATTCATGAAACATTTATCATTTATATATTAGATAAATAAATCTATCCGTACAATATAAGATGTGCATAATATAGAATAATTTTAATTTTATTTTCTAAAAATTTCGGCTACTTAATTATGGCAGAGCAGTAATAAATCCACACGCAATCATCAAAATTTCCCTTTATAGTCCAATTTGTTAGACAATGAATGATAGATTATCTTTTACTTTTATATTATTTTTTTAAGGATATAATTGTGTAAGCTATATTAAATACTCATTATTTTTTAACTTATATTTTTTTCCTTTCCATTTAGTATACAAATAATGTTTATTTGTTGATATTCGTAAACTGAACAAGAATTAAACAAACAAATAAACAATATATAAATACAAATTTAAAATTTCCTACGTAAACCTACAATGCAAATTTCAGAGTCGTGTCGGCGCCTGTTCATGCATTTCTTTTACACGCCTATCCCCACACTACATGTGGGGCCTATCCCATATTTTCCAATCAACTTCGCGGTGTGGCGTGCCCGTTAATTTTTCATCAGGTTTCACCAGTGTGCTTCTATATAATAGTTTAAAAAGGCATCCCGTCATTTGGATCCAATGAAAATACCATTATGAATTTTTCTGAATGTTTGTCCATGAGATGCATCTCCCAAATCCCAATTATTCTCTCTTTTCTTATGCATTCAAGTAAATAAACCGAGCCCAGACGAAAAGATGAAACATACCTGAAAGTCCAAAGAATTTCACAAATCCCAGTATAAGAGAAACAGCTCTGGAATGAATCTGCTCACAGCCTACAGCAAAAACTTATGTGGACCTTTAAATTCAAGGAAAAAGAAAGACCATGTTTCCCACATAGACTGAGAAAATTAGCAGAAAAAAAAAAATAATAATTTGAGAGTTTTATTCATTTTATAAAATAAAACTAGGTAAAGCAGCAGCCACAGAGATGATAATGCATTCCAAAAACTCGAGAAAAATAAATTGTCTCAATGTGTACTTCCAGGAGAAAGATGTATCCGACTTAAATTATCTGACTCCAACATGATTGACTCAGGCAACATTGCCTCCGTGAGCACATCAGAATTATTAAGCATGGAATCACATTCAGTATCTAGCAACTTCACCTCCTCGTTGTTACAAGTAGGCTCCATGGATGCATCATCATCCTTCACCTGATTTGGTAGAGTATCAGATCCCTCAACACTTGCCGCAGATAAAGGCTTATCAGTGTCAAGATCCTGCTGGGCCAGGTCGAGAACTGTATCCAATTCCATGTTGACATCCATGGCAGAAAGCACCTCTGTGGATGTGTCAGCAGTATCGGCTATCTGCGGCGTATTTTCAGGATGATGCAGTAAAACATCTTCTGGGTACAGCTTCTCAGTTTTATCATCTACCCCATCATGATCCTCCAGATTAGAGTTTGGGATGTGCTCGGTTAATAGTTTCTTCTCACCACATTCGCCCAGAAACTTCACTTTCTGCCTCCTGTAGAGGGACATTGCTTTCTGCAGTCAAGAGACATTAAGGAACACGTCAATCCATTAAATTACAATTGAAGTGCTCTAATAGTCAAAACTCAATGGCATGGTTTAGAAGCAAAGTACAGGGATTACAACAATACCTCAAAAACCGAATCATCAATAGGTGCAAACAGTGTGTTGCTCAGAACTCCATGCGATGCCGTTTTAGTTTCTTCATCCTGTTGTGCAAAAAAGAAAGTAACATGAAAACTAAATATGCTGCTGTCCATACAGCTCTTAATAAGATGGTGTGTCCAGGCAGCAGTGAACTTTACCTCAATAGACAGAATTTTATAATCAGCAACACTAACAAATATGCTCTGATCCATATCAATCAAGCCTATGCACTCATTAAACAATCCTGGATCGGTAAGATCAGCAGATATATCGAGTTTGGACAGATAAGCTCGGCGGAGGCGAATATCATCATTTCTGGACAATTTGGTAACATCACTACTATCCTCCAGACCCGTGATGGTAGCCTCAGTATCATTCTTTTCAGATATCTTAGTCAACTGGCCGACTTCCTTGTTCTCTGCTAGCTGATCACCTTGAGTTAGCTCATTTGGTTGATTAGAGCTATCAGCCAAAACTTCTCCACTTCGAGTTGAATCATTCTCCTTTTCAGAATATAACATCTCCATGCTTCCAGTTCTGTTTGGCCCTCTCCACACATCTGCACTTGTCTCCCCACCTTGATCACCAGGCAGATTCCTAGATTGGTCCCAGGCTGACCTCGCATAAACATGAGATTCATTTCCAAAACCAGGCATGCACGCATCCCAGGAATTTAATGGAGGGCCTGAATTATCAATCTGATGCCCCCATCCCACTGGGCGTATGGGGCCAGGAAACCTGTCAGAATCATGCATATGGTAAGGGGTAGGATGGTCAAATTCTATTGATGGTCTGATACCAAACATTGGTGGAGCAGGAAATGGCTGCATAACTGAAGGAAAACTGACATGTGGAGGGAATGGCAAGAAACCATTTGCCACTGGAGAAGGCCAGCCTGGAACACCTCCCCAAGCATTTCCTTGAATTCTTTCGATGCTGGGATCACCACTCCTCCTATGACGCATGTTGGACTTAACTCTACCCTCATCCTCAGCTGAGCCCGATAGTGAAGGGCTACCCAAACCGGTCCTGGGGGGAGGAGGTGCCAAAGATTTAGAACTGTTAGAGAAATGGTTGTTCCTCACAAAAGGCGAAGAAACAGATAAAGTGTCTGCATCAGACTGTAAAGGTTCTTCTCCAGGAAGGACATCCAAGCTCAACTCCCGCCTCACCCTGCTTTCCTTACCCGTATTCTCCTTCCAGTCACGAGAGCCACCACTCCTCGGTGTGGATTCTTCAACATCAATACTCCTTCTGGCATCAGGCCTACTGAGTTGTTTCCTATCAATACTTGAAGATGGAGACTTATCCACTAGCTGCAACGGTGATGGGCGAATATCAGACTTCATACGCCTTTCAGCAGAAGGTTCTCCAAAATTACCACCATCCTTTTTACCAAGTTTTTCCAACATCTGAGATGACTTGTCAGATACTCCAAGAGCAATAGTAGGATCTATGGTTGAGCTCTTGATGTGCCGAGTTCTCTCATAATTATAATCTCCATATCTGGATTCCTCTTGCTTCTGGACCCTGAAACACATCAAATAGGTAGGTAACCACATTCAATGCAGAAAATGATATCAGATGTCAGAAATACAATAGAATGAAGCTTTCTAGAATTTACAAATGTGCAAAATTATACAGGTGTTGAACAGTAAAACTGAAAAATATACCAATTAAAATGAGCGAGTGCAAAAGGGCACTCCAACTCAATAATGTGCAATAACCTATTAAACAAGTACTAGAAGGCATTTTACTATGCAACATGAATATGAAAAATTTGATGTGACGTCCACCTTAATTCACTATTAGTTTATAGTAAATCATTATCATTATGTTACCATCAAAAAAATTCAGCTATATCATCATTGATCCTACAAAAAGATCAAATTCATAGAAATGGATGTGGCTGGATCAAAACAAGTCACGGAGCATGATTATTTTAAGACATTTATTTCATCCTTGCTGCTAATTCCAAGCTCGGTACCTGCAAAGAAAGTATACTGACATACATGGCATCCATTAGGGATTAGAACAATCCATACATCCAAAGATTTATTGTAAAGATACAACCACATTTAAATTATACCAAGATAATAATATAACTTAAAATACAGTTACCCTGGACTACCAATGATCAAGAGCAGTCACAAATTACTCGCTCATAAAAAAGCCATTTGTGTGTAATGCTATATTGAAACACTGGAGGCCACATCATCTTTACTTTCTATTTTACCTACTACTTTTGAATTTCATAAAATAGTTAACCATTACAATATATCATCGCCACAGCCCACAGATTAACAAGCACCTCAAAAAGTTTGACATTAATACTTTTATTCCTTTAGATTGGTCGGATCTAACTCTACAGCCAAATGCCGACACATTGAAAAAGGATGCAATGTCATTCCTAGCACACCTGCAATTATTATTAGTATATATGCCTAGAAGTAAGTTCTATGTCAAAAGGTTTAGAAGGATACCTTGCTCTGTCCGTAGTTGGCTCCATTTTTGCACTACTGGAACTTATCCTTTCAGTATCAGATCTTTGGTTCTTCGCACCTCTAGATCTATTATCACCATAGTCCTCTTTCTCATTGGTTCTTCGGTAACTGGTGGTTCGATCATCATGGATTGGGCTATCGCCATATGCATTTGATTTGGAAGAATGATGATCGGCACAGTCATCCTCTTTAGCATGCTTATGATCAGACTTATAGCTAGAGCGGTCTCTCAAAGGACGTTCATCTCTATACTTAGGGTCTCTAGTTCTTTTTTCTCTATCACGCTCGTCCCCTTGCTTGCTATTTTTAGGCCGGCTGTCTCTTTCAATGTCTTCTTGGTACTTTTCTTCCTTATGCCTGCTATCCCTGTTGCTTTCATCTCTATAGCTGCTGTCTCTGCGCCTATCATCCCTGTCTCCACCATCCCGATACTTTTCACCCCCACGACTAAAATCTTTGTCACCATCTTCATGATATCGACCATCCTTTCGTCTTCTATCTCTATCACCATCGTCACGATACTTCTCATACTTGTCATCTCGGCCACCTTCTCTTTCAACACCTTCTCGATACTTGTCATCTTTCCGCCTACTATCTCGTTCTCCATCATCACGATATTTTTCATCCCTGCGTCGACCATCTCTATCACCTTCATCACGATGTCTATCACTTCTACGTTTGCTATTTTTATCCCCATCCCAGTACTTGTCATCATGATATTTACTATCCCTGTCAGCTTCTTCCCGGTACTTGTCATCGTGATATTTACCATCCTTGTCAGCTTCTTCCCGGTACTTGTCATCCCTTCGCTTCTCATCTTTGTAGCCATCTTCAAGGTATTTATCTTCATAAACTCCATCCTTGTGCTTGTCATCTTTGTATTTCAAATCCTTTGCACGATCAACTCTGGAGGATAATCGTCTGTCATCACCTTCTTTAGAGTCATGATAATGTTTTTCTCTTTCACCAGTACCCTCTCCTTTCCTGCGCATTCTTTTCTCAACTTCCACCTCCAACTCAGTACTCCGCAATTCATCATGTAAAGTTTGCTCTGCCAAAACATGTAAGAATGGTCAGAAACTCTAAATCATCTTTTTCATGAACGAAAGATAATAGAAAATAATGGAAATACCCCTAAATAACCAATCCACTCAACAAATGACCAATCAAATTTTGAAAACAAATTATTGCCAATTTTAACTGCCACTTGGCTATACTAACAATCCCATTATCCATACTAGCAGAGTATGAGCTCAAACACATCATGACAAGTAAAATTAGGGGTAACATGAGCTACACCAACATGTTTGTTGCACAAGAATAAGAAGCTGGAAAATAATGCATCAAGAAACCAAATTAGTTGAAAGACTGAATCATTCACTCCGTATGCCTGAAATTAGAACAAGAGGGGCCATAATAAACAGAATAACAATGACATGTAAAGTACAGTGTACAGGATCAGACCCAAAATCAGGTAACATCAAGAACATTGACAAAATAAAAATTGAATCAGACAGGCAAGCAACAAATCAGTTTCAAGGACAAACCATGCTTGGAAATAAGCAAGACAAGAAATGGCTCTAAACAATGGGACTAAGTGAAAATCTCTCTGCATCGAGTACTTCCAGGAAAGTGATTTGACAACCATGTTTGTCCCAACTTTCTGTGGTTAGCTAACTAACAAGAAGTTGCCTAATTCACAGAAAACAGGGAAAAAATAAATCCAAATAATTTGGATACCTCCCAACATCAACCCTTTCAAAATACAGCCAGTCATATCATCATTTAAGTCTTTATCCCACATTCCCCACTATGCTGGGTTGGCTAAGTACAAGTAAATATGTCATCTGAAATTTTGGTGACTAAGATATAGAGGCAGATAGGTGGAAAACTTTGATCAAGGAATATTCTCCCTCTTACTGTTGCACACTTGCACTGCAACATCACCCTATGGTTTCCTTCAAGCAACTATTAAAAAGCACCATTTTCAAGTAGCCTTATGAAATTGTAGACTACCAGAATCAATCTCTTCAGTCATTCAAAAAGTATAAATGTATGACACCTCCATCTAACAAAACGTTAGATTTACAAAAATTCTAGTAATATTTTATTCGCTGAGACGAGCAAAAAAAGAAAAGAAACAAAGCTATTCATCATAGAATTCAAAATGGAAAGACTTCATCTTCAGAAACAATTGTTCTCAACACAAAGTAAAACTAGAACAACCAGCTACCAAGCTTCACAGCTACTTGGAACAAGCAAGATTTAACACCAAAGTATGCATTAAAAGTTTTAATTTATGTATCCCAAGTATAGATGCCCTAAATCATACACATCAGTAGAGTAACGATTAGCAAGACAAAAACGGGGAAAAGCAGCCAATCACCCATGTAGATACTGCCAATAAAGTTACCTTACCAGCTATCTCCCTGAGCCGTTTACCCTGCCTCTCCTCACTAAAATCTCCCACCTGTGTCTGCTTATTTCTGACATGCATATTGGCATCACCACCCTTGATCTCCTCATCTCCATTCCTCTCCTTGTCCAACCTGCGATCTGTGTCCTTCAACTCCTTACCTTCTTTAGGAGTAAACACATCCCTCTCAGACCTCCGCTTTGAATCCCCTCTGCTCCTACTCTCCCCTTTCTCCACCAGTACAGATGCTAAACTATCCTCTTTTCTCTCATCAGAACCACTCTCATACCGTTTACCCTTACTCTTAGCATCGATTCTCAAGTTCTCCCCTTTATTGCTATTTTCCTTCAGTTTATTGCCAATTTTCAGGCTATCCCATTTATGGGTTTCCTTTTCCGCATTCCTATCACTATCACCCCTATCATCTCCACCCCCACTCCACCTGTCACCACCAACAATTATATCACTTCTCTCTTTCTCTTTCCGCCTTTTGGACGAAACATACTCATCCACGATTTCACCATGCCCATCACCAGCCAGATCCTTGGTGCCCTTGCCTTGTGGGGCTTGAGATAAAAACTTTCGCTTCTCACCAGATGTTGAATCCCTACGGACCCTCGCCGAAATGTCATCTTTACTACTTTTGTCTTTTATCTTAATCACATCCTCTTCTGAGTCCGAATAATCCTTCGAACTGTGTTTGCTCTGTTTATGATATTTGTGTCGCGAGCTCCTGGGCATGTCGATAATTTGGTCAAAAAAACACCGAATTCTTTCAAACCACGTGGCCGAGTTTCTACACTCCGGCAAATCACAGAAGAACGAGAATATCAATACCAAAAGAGCGCCACGAACGAAACAAAATCGGAGGATACCCAACAATAACGCAAGTTCATTCACCGCCAAAACCTGACCAAAAAGAAGGGCTTAAACCGAAACCCTAATTGAAAATTTTTCCAAAACGCATCGTCCCCCAGTCCGATGACGAAACCCAATCGGAACCCAAAATCAAATACGCCCTAAAATCAGCCTTTTGCAGCCCAAAGACTTTGACCCCTCTCAGATCGCTCGATTGCGGCGGAACAAAAATGGGGAATCCAGTCACGCCTATTAAAAAAACCGATTTAGTTCAGAAAATGCATTTGGAAAACATAAAAAAAAAGAATAATTTAAAAAAAGAAAAACAGAAAAACAGAAGAAAATGAGAAGAAGAAATTGGATATACTTTGGACATGGGACGAGATAAAAGGGGATCCGAGAGGCCAGGCCCTCGATCCGTTTTTCGTTGTTGCGATTCGAAAAATTGCAATGGGGTGTCCACTATCGAGGGGTTACAGGATTACAGCGGTGAGGAAATGACCAAACTGACCTTCACCCGCTGATATGTTTTTCTAGGGTTACCGTCCAGTCGTCCACAGTTGGTGCCTTGGTGGCTGGATCCCGGAGGTTCACAGACATTGGCCTGTGCCCAGTGGGCGCCACTTCTGCTCTGTTGATTGAAAAAAAAAATTATCAATAAGATACTTAACATCAAGTATAGAAATTTTCCCCTTCAAAGAACCAGAAAAGGTATAGGAATTTGGAATGACACCAATCCAGTGGACATTTTGATGAAGGTAGAGCAGGGTGAGCCTGGCTGATTGAATTCTATCTTCCTGTGTACTATCACCTTTTAGTAGATTTATTAATACTAATTTAACCTATTCCTCCAAAAACAAGTATTTATTCACATGAATAGAGCGAGTTATATAGAATACAAATAAGTCTTTAAATAATAATCGGTCATTAATATAAAATTATAATTTTTACCTATATCAATTAGAAAATTATAAATATATATATATATATATATGTGTGTGTCACTCATGACCTATTATAATTGAGACTATAATCTTAATCATAAGACTATAATCTCATATATATATATATTCTTTTGATTATTTTTAATTAATGTTTATAATAATTATTTTAAATAAATGATAATAAATATGAGTCAAAATTAATTATTATAATTACTTCAATCAATTATTCAAATCAATTTTAAAACTAGACGTGTGGCGGAGTTCATACATGTTCTAGGTCATTTTATATTTGTTGACATTATTTCGTACTTAACGTGAGTTTTTTGTATTAAATTTGAAATATATTATTTTATCTAGTTTTTGCGTGTAAGTGTGTATTGAATTGTATAGAAAAATTGTAGGAAAAAATCGTATTATAAACTACTACCGCAATTTTTTTGTCACGGGCAAAAAAAAAATCGCAGAAACTTGGGAATACCACTGGAGAGTTTTGGCTCAGCCTACTGGGCGGATTTGCCTCTTTTTAAACACCATTTGGCTGCAGAAAATTCAATCTATCATTCGTAATTTTAACAAGGGTTCTAAAGAGCTCAATAGACAATTGTAAAGGCCTAATGAGGATAAATCGAACGATATCAAAAATATCAAGAATCGGGTTTACGTCATGAATATGTTTTCAAATTCTAAACTTTGTTTTAGTTTTATTACCATGATACCTGGCTAAATAATGTGTTGGAAATCTATGTTTGAATTCAATATTTGAATTGTTTGAATGTTTTTAATTTAATTCATACTTTAGTTATGTATCTTGCATTGATTGGTCTATATTATATAGGAATTGGAAACGGGGATGGTAGTTTTCCAACTAAGAAACTGGAATATCGGGATTGGTTGGATCATTAACATATCAACCTAATATGTAGTTGAGAACCGGAAGGAAGAATCTTGTGAGTTATGTCAGGGATAAATAATTAAATTGATTTCATGTAATAATTAATATTGTTTGGCATTTTGAAATTGATACAGACCTAAGGACTCGATTCTCTGCTTTCCTAAATCACATTCATTATTTTACTTGCTTTTTTTAAAAAAATGTATAATTAATAATAAGGTAAAGTCTAACGAGGAAAGTTCAAAACCAATACAATCACACCACAAAACAGAACACCATAAAGGGGAAAACATGAAAAGAAATCCTCGCAGCAAAGGGGACAACCATGCTCAAAGTGGGTGATTCCTTTGTTCAATTGCAAACAAATCAATTACAATGGAACTCATCAGCCATGAGCATTAACGAAGCATATGTCCACAAATGGAAACTCGAGTGATCATGCTAGCTGCATGAGATGTCCTGAATACGTGGTGCAAAAGCACACAAGTTAAGAGAGAGTCCTACAAGCTTTAACCATTCCACTCGTGAAATGCATGAGCTCTGGTATTCTTCCTATTAATAGCATATGCTCGATCCTTTATATGGAGACCGGAGCATTATTGTTATAGATAAAAGGGAGGTACTACTCCTATTGTACGAAGGTGTCCGTCCTACATTTTGCCTCAGTTCTATTCCGTCGATGATTCAATAGGGAGAAAAGCCTATTAGCTAGTGATTGTGAGGCCAAGATTATTGACTGGAGGAGATTCTTGACTGGAGGGGACATCAAGGGCCTCTGCCTTTCCATCCAATAAATAGGGGGGCCAGGGCTTTTGGTTTTTTCATGTTGTCAAAGAGTTGACTAATGGTTTTTCGTATTGTTAAAAATTTGAACAATGAAAATAATGTCCTAAATACGTGGTGCAAAAGCACACAAGTTAAGAGAGAGTGCTACGAGCTTCAACCATTCTACTCGTGAAATATAGCAGGTTCAAAGAAAGACTAGAAACGACAAAATGAGTGTGCCTCATAATAGAGTTGTTCAAGAAAGTCGCGTGGGGTGGCCATTGTTAAATAGGCCTCCGGGCATAAAGGGTGAAATAGTGATCATTTAAAGTTCGTCATATCAAACGAAGACAAACTCCTCAAATAAAGTAACTACAAAGAGGGCCAACATCTTCAAGCATAGGAACTTGTGGTCCATTCAAACTTATGGGAGTGATCTAAACTATATATCAATGAAATGGGGCACCATGGGTGGGGGCGACAGCAAATTACATGGTCAAGATGAAATGAAGGGGATTGAGGGGCAAGTGACTGCATAGCAGTAAGGTTGTCGGGCTCAATTAAACAAATCAGAAACTTGAGAGTCGTAATTTCTTGGAAACACCGCCTGACCACTGAAAAGATGTTCTAAACAACCCATACCAAGCTGACAACTATCAACATCCTTTTGGGCGGTGGCCTTCCATTCAGGATGCAGTTCCCTCTGCTTTGTTTTTAGACTTTTTGCCTATGATAACAAAGTATTTTGGTTATGAAAGAGACGCTTACTTACTAATTACACCACTTTTCTAGTCTAGGCAGTAGATTTTACATTTCAATATTGCTTTATTATTGGAATTCCCCCTTTTTTCTTTTAATTACGTAATTTACAACTTTGAAGTTCATCAAAGTTCAAGGAGCATCCAACACAAACACATCTTATTCCAAACTAAGTCCATTATTACTTTTTTAATTATGATATTTATTTTTGTTTGTATTCATGCGAATGTATCTGTCTTTAATATGATGGGCTAGATCATGTAACACCTCGATTTTTAAAATCCGGAAGCGTGCCACTCACACAGGTCGGGGTATTATTTTGGAATGAATTGCCCCAGTGAGCTAAGGTTAAAAGAGTTTGAGCATAAACGCCACCATCTTAACATGCATATTAGTTAGACAGAAAATTATCATAGTAGATTAGTAGTGCGGAAATATTAAAATGAGCTAATTCATGCCTAGTATGTTAAGTAGAATCATAGAGTTCAAGTTTCTCACGATTTTACAAATAAATCCCTTGATGTAGATTAATAACGTGGTTCTTCCCTAAGTCCTGCATCAACTCCTACTCCCCAACAAATGGATCATCGCAACCATTGTAAAGTATACAACGATCCGCCAAAGCTGAATAAAATAATACTCCCTTCATTCCCATAATCTTTCCCCATTTATTGTAGCAGACGTAGTTTGAGATATGAGGTTTTTTTGGAGGGAGGGTATGAGTGGAATGAGAGGGAGAAAAATGTAGTATTTTTTTATGGTGAACGTGGAAATTTTTTTAAAAGAAAACGAAAATGTGGATAGTTTTTTTATTATGTCATAAATGAAAAGTATAGATAGATTTAAGGAATGAAAAGAATACATGGCAGCAAGGAATTTGAGCAGTTATAATTCATGCAAGAAGCAAGAAGTAGTAAGCTCTCGAAGTAATCAATAGAATAGTCTTGCTTAACTCCTCATTTTACCAACTAGGTAACTTATCTTAGTGATGTTCATAGTTTGAATTCACATATTTTATATGGGTTAACTTGAAAGTCTATGTTCAATGCCAATACCATAATCTTGGTCAAAGGGTTATCCTTGCTTAATAATGAGATGAATGCACTCGTGACCGGGGCTCATTACTTGAAAATCGTCATTCTAAAATACCAATATACCACTACGAGAAGATACCCCTTTATGCGAAGGAGAATTGGTAGAGTGGATATACACTACTATAATATTTGCAATAGTTTCAGCAAATCATCCAATCATATGCATATTCTTTGCAATTAGAGGGGTAGTTCACTCTACATTGTTTATGTATGTTAAAAAATAATCATCCTAACCCGCTCTACTTATGTCTTTAGCCTTGAGAGATAAAACTAACACGTTTAAGTTCTCACATAACTACATATAAGTTCTCCCATAATGTAAAGCATAAAATTCAATTCAATACGAAGTATATTTGAATTTCTTCGGAAGAACTATCAAACTTTAATAACACTTGCAAAAAAATTTTTTACAAATAAATAATTTGTCGTAAAAGTATAATGGTAATGATCTTGCAGTAGGAATTGTAGTGGAAATTGTACTGTTAAAACAATATTGCAGTACCCGGTACGGATAAACTAATCTTTCAGTAAAATAATGTTGTTAAAATGACCTTACAGTAAAACTATTGTAAAAATAATATTTTATACTAATAAATTGGTCTGAATAATACTTGCAGTAACAATTACTAGTAAAAGCCTTTCAGTTGAAATTGTACTGATAAATAGGTTTCTCAATAAAATACTGATAAAATTATCTTACAATAACATCGTAGTATCGTACTGATACAAGTAAGCTTATAGCTGATTTATGCTAATAGAGTGATATTGTAACTTAAAAAGGTAGTCTCAGAGTAATTTGGTAATTCCAGATAATGGGCAATAAAATGAGTTCCTTGTGCGATGTCGCAGATGCAACATATTAGGTTATGTGCATATTGAATTAACTACCAATTATCTGCTAATACCATCAATTAACCGTTATCGGCTAACAACTCGTTGACAAATATCCTCTTATATTGATATAATTAAAGAAAAAAAATTAAAAATTAAGGGTATAACTTTCTATATTATTTTTAATAAAAAGCTTATAAATATATAAGAAAAATTTTGAG
>MAYD01403353.1:0-10806 GCA_001909325.1 Ruellia speciosa
TTTTTATTCCTTTTTTAAAAAAAAAAAAAAAAAAAAAAAACACAAATCACGTTTAAACCATAGATGTGAGAATTTTGTGATAAAATGAGTGTAAGTCCTTCGACACCTAAAAGACAATAAACAAAAGCTTATGAAAATAAAACTCGCAACCATACCAGTTCAGTGGAATCCGGATTCAATTTGGGAAAACCTATTTTGGCGCAGAATTCAAAAGCCACAACGCAAGCCGGATCAATCCTCGTGCCAACATACCTTCATCGGAACTAGTTAACTATAACATAAGCATATGTTGGTGAACAGCAATAATAATCCAATAATCCAATCAAAGTGATTCGGGTTCTGTGTGCATCTTGTTGCAAAGGAACAAACCATAATCTGAAATAAATCTTTACAAGGAGTTGCTCCCCCACCCCAGCCCACTTGAGCATTGACCACAATTCTACTCCAGTAACATTACCACAAAAGGGAACACCAACAGATGCTTCATCTTATCCAAAACTCAGAAAAGTTGAGTTATTTCCACCATAGACCTACAGGTTTTTCAATGCCACATTCTCATATATTGAACTTTGATGGAACGGTATCAAAGTCATCAAAATCAAATCTCTGCCGCTCCCTTCCAGCCTGAATGCACAAACACACAAAGATGAACAAAGAAGACTGCTTCCATGGGAAAAAGGACAGCAATAGGAAGGATATATAATAAATTGTGGCTGGCAAACTACCTTTCCTAGGTAAGAAGGGTCACATGACATAGTTTCGTTCATGGTTGTTAGCTTCTTTGAGAGAATCATAATCCTGAATCATTCAGAACGCTGTAAATTGTAATCGATCCAGTGTAATGTAAAAAAAAAGGGTATGAAACTGGAAAGTGCAAACTCAATAAGGTATAGCTATTTCCCGGACAAGTGGCTCATAATCGCAATGGGAGAAAAACAAATAGACATATTTTAAAAGGATTACGTAATCTAGAGGACACCCTTCTTCATACCAGTAACATACGCACCTTTGAATTGAGGAATCAATGCGTTCAATCATCCCACAGGTTTTGTATTGTTCAGGATCCTCAAGGAATCTAACCATCCCATCCTTCTGGTTGATTGTAGCATATATATCACCCTCTTGAATCTATATCAGAAAGAATCCCATCAATAAATGAATAAAATATTCGTCAATGAATTTGTGGAAAGAATGAGAGAGAGAAAAATAGGCAAGCAAGAACAAGTTTATCCTACCATCTGAAGTACATGCATCTCAGCCTCTTTTGCGCTATTAAGTTGGACTGTATTTGCAATGTCTTGAAGGGACAGGGTCAAGTATGTCTGAGTCAATCTCTGAATATTGCGTTTATACATAGAAGATACTACTTGCTTCACCAACCCCAGATTATTGTCCTGCAGGTGGAAGAAGATTTTTTCATACGAATTGACATTTGCTTTAGCAAACAACCTGGTTGACAATGAAAGAAACTTACATTTTCAAACTTTTCCCTGTTTGTCTGCACACACATTTCAAGTTCTGATACTTTTCCAGTACTATAACTATTTACCAACTCAAGGTATGGCTGCTCAGAAGGCAGAAAATCAATCAATCAATCAATAATAATAATAAGTAAATAAATAAATTGGGGAAACATTGATTATCAAATGCATGTCCTAACAAACTTTAGAGTGCGAGGCGCAATTTAAAAACAGATTTAAAACTAATATCACCATCCACACCTACATAGAACAGATTTAAAATAAGAAAATGAATAATAATAGCATGATGTGTAATTTAAAAACATAATACTGCAAAAAAGAAACTTACATCAATAATAGTGTACCAGCAGATATCAATGTCATTCAGTTTGACAAAATACTTCTATATAATAACCTTTATCATAACTGAGCTTGGGCTCACATTTCAAGCCCAAACATTCTTGAGAAACAGTAGAAACTAGTTTCATGATTTCAATAAAACTATAGATTCAGGTTCAGTTATGTCACTCATAAGCTAACATGGTACTTTCAATTTACAAAATAATCATTTTCTAATGATCATTCTTAGTCAAAATAAGGGATCAATATATATAATAATATCTATGGGTACTCTTGTTGAGATTCATATTTCAGAGATGCAGGAAAATTTGCCTCCAAGCATTGTATGTTTGAGTTACCAACATGGAACTGAGCAATACTATGCTAAAAACATGCAACAGAGCGCCATTACACAAACATGTCCATAAGAAAATACATTCAACATAGCATCACCAAACAAATGGTGGCAAAAATGGAACGAAAATCATATACTTCCACCGTTTTTCTTTTATTGCAACATTTGGAACGGGCACGTTGTCGATACAAAACTTTAACAATTAATATCGTTAATTATCAATAGGTAAAAAATATATAAAACTGATATTTAGGAAATACTCATTAAGACAATTTAAACAAGACCCCACATGACTATATTTTTTTTAATAAATCACTAATGATAGTCAAACTGAAATATGTAAATAGTGTTAAAATCAAAATGGTGCGATCATTGAAAAACGGAGGAAGTAATAAATAAGGGAAAATTGGCTCCCAAAAAATATACCTGGGAAAAGTTCTTTAAATTCCTTTGAGCTGCTGAAGAAGCATATTTAGGGAAACTGGTAGAATACTGCAAGCCAGAAGAGGGGTAGAGAGTAAATAATGCATCAAATTTAAGTGAAGAGCTATTGCATGAAGATAATAAATGGGCCAAACAAAAATTTATCCCAGCTGACACATCTTAAAAACTGAGAGTCAGAGACTCAATTGCTGAAACATAAATGAACAAGTTAATTAACATGCTTGTATTAACATCCGTATTCCCGAGTGTACCTGTCCGAGATGAATGAGAGAAACCAGAACGTATTTTTTGTATGCTTCAACTGCTATAGCACTGATTATTGGCATAGGTGCAGTTACAACCTAAAAACAATAAGAGGAAAGTCAACAGAAGCTGTTATGAAGCTTCAACTTAAACACATGACAAAAATAAGAATCTAGAATGGAACACCAGGGAAATTAGCAGAACCAGGTATGCATACATTGTGTAAGAGCTCCAATGCTTTGCGAAACTGCTTTTGCCCTATACAGATCATTCCCCTATAGCCATGTATAACATCAAAATGTAAATCAGTAAACCTTCTTTGCCAGGGAATCAACCAATTGTGTCACTGAAGATTAATGCTTCTATATATCAATAATCCATTAACAAAACAGAGATTTTTGCAGAATGCCAATTTAACTCAGAATATTCCTGAAACATTCCAAGTTTGGACCTGAGAAACATTCCAATGAGCAAAGGTGCAGCAAGAATATACAGGTTCTTTGGGCTCGAGGAACTTAATTAACTTGCAAAATGATCACTAGACTTAAATTCAATACCATAACCCCAGTAAATTGGATCCATGTTTCACATCTCACTCCAAAAAGCGATATAATCTATTGCCATAATCTAAACAGAAGATCTATGGCCCCAGAAGGTAGCAACCGTAACAGAAGGAAACTGCTGCACATAGAATAACTTGATAGTCGTGTTTAATAAATGTGGAACCATATAGTACGTATAAAAGGACATCCCTGTTGTGGCAATTATCAAATAAAATGCAAACTCTAAGATAATTTTAGATAAACTAAGAAAATAGAGAGAAATGAAATATTCCAAAGAGCTAAGACAAGTAGACAACTTACCCATAGTAGCAATAGAGAAAAAGATCACGAGGCTGATCAACCTCAAATATGTCATCACCCAAAACAGAAAGACCTGTTCTGTAACACTTTGATAATAAACAGAGGAGAAGAAATTCAGGATGTAAAGTTGTTAAATGCTCAGTAGATATTTGGAGCTTGCGCAAAGCTGTCAGCATTGAAGCCACCCCACGAATAGGTTCATCCAACAAGATTACTTGGTCCTTTAACCATTTGCAAACAGATATAACTGCAGGTCAAGTGGTCACCAAAATCTAGAATCAGTAAGACAGCAGCAAAATACTAAAGTGCGTGTTCAATCAACAGTACAAGTACATTTATCAGGCGCCAATCGGATTTGCTCTGCCGAACACACATTGATAAATCTGGCTATAGAAAGGATAACTTCATTGGCTTGCTCTTTTGACATTGGGCATGGTGTGCATGCTTCCCTGGTCAAAAAAAAGTACAGAAATTGAAATCGCTAGGAGTATAGAATAATGAAAACAAAGGTGAATTCATCATCAAACAAACTACCCATAAGATGCACTACACTCATTCCACCACTAAACGCACATAAATACTATAAACTATCAAACACTCCAGAAAAAATGAACATACACAATCAAGCTCTGCGAAATGGATCCTAACGATTCAGTTTGAAGATGAAACAAGCAACCCAATCGTCAACAAACAAAACCCTCCACAGAAATAAATAAATAAATAGGCAACAGGAAAAAATAAAAATTCACAGCGGATTTAATTAAACAGAGCGGGCAACACACGTTAAAGTAATCGGAATCAAAACAAAATTGGATATTAGATTAGGGCGGAAGGGTTAGGGCAAAAAAAAAGGATTACGCACAGAATATAGAGATAACCAAGGGAATGTTGAGCGGGATCGAGTTCGTTGAGCAGAGGCGGTAGACGAGCAGTGTCGGAGTGGAGCAAATCGTCGGATTGTCTCAAGTAATTGCGGAGTTGAGTTAAGTCGGCGATGGTGCCGGAGAGGCCTTGGATTTGAGCCACCAGCGACTCCGCTGAGCTCATATTCAGATTCATGAGTTCCAAGTTGTTTGCCTTTTGGGTTTGCTCCACAAGGTTATGAAATAGCACGAATATGAATTTTTCCAGGAAGGGTTCAGTGTTCAATTTGAGTTTCAGACAGTTTCGCTATCAAAATTTTGTTGGCGAGTGGCAACGGGGCAATGGGGAGGTCTCACGCTCTGAGCCCTGAGGTGGGATTTGTTCTTGGGCGGGGAAGGAAATCAGGCGGAAGTTTTTGGGCCTCATTCTGATTGATTTGGCCCAACTTCAAATTAGAAATGGTCTCCTCAGGCCCATGTTTAATATATTATTGTATTTTTTTTTTGTGGGTGCACGCCTACCTGCTTTTTTTAAGGAAAATATTTTATTGGCAAGAGCCACCAGAGCGACCAAGTGGATGAGCACGTCTCGTCACATTCCGATAGACAGTACATCGACGTTGGACGAACCACAAAAATAATTACGAACACGATAAAGAAACCCGAATATCACGGTATAGAAAATTGGGAGAAGAAGGCGTCGAACACACCCAAAGAGATCATGGGAGATTCCCAAATTGCGAGTACAAAATTCTTAAGGGTCACCTACAAGATTTTTTTTGTATCTACATGCTTATTAATCTGCCAATGTGGCAAATTTTATTTTAATCAGATAAAATATACAAAGGTCCGAAAGACAGTAATGGCTTGTACCCAAATAAACTTATCAAAAATGGCAAGAATGGGCAAGATGGGCTCTGCTTGTGCACAACTCGTTCGCTCGTCCCAAGAACGAGCCCGTCCAGTAGTATATTTGGGTAATTTTGAAGGCAGCGAACCCTTTACACTCTCTTTGCTCAATCCCACATAACCACACACACACTGACACATCATGCTCATGCGTGTATTTTGCACTTCGCATCAATTCACTTCACCAAAAGTGACAATGCAAGTCAATATCACCTGCACAAGGACACCATACAAATATACCCATACAAGCTCACTCATAGTGACACTAGGTCAGTGCATTTCCACCCTGTGGGTGCTACTCAATGCGTAATTCCTCCAAAATCAAACACCATGGTCTCATGGGTCACCAAACATAAGTCTTGCTTTGACATAAGATGTCACAGATCGAATGATCGTACCAGAATGCTTTAATCATAATAGAAGGGTAATAAAAGGGTAACCCATTTATAATGACCATGGGCTCTTTTCCCGGTTCAGTGCGGGTGAAAAGACAATGGTCATGGGGTACACACTCCTATGGATCCACTGGGGAATGGTTTTTATCTTCTCCATACAAATTTGCCAAATCCTTCTGTTGGGATTAAAGAAATGTAGAACAACAAACGAAACACAGCGTTGTTCATTACAACTGTCAATGTGTTATCTCTGATCAAATTTTTATGTCTGACCGGAAAAAAAGCCTGACAAGTGACACACCAAAGCCACAGCGCTCCTCAAACGCTTGAGTAAAGTAGCAAACAGGATCCCATTCCCATTACAGCTCAGTGAAAACCGCCTACAGTGCATATGGATAAGACCAAAGCTAGGCGATTTGTAACATAACTTACCTTCAAGCACTAACTTCCGCTTCGACTACTTCCCTCCTTTTGCCTTTTTTTGCGTTTGTACTATCCTTTTCCTGGTCTTGTTCAGCTTTCTTTTGAGCACGAATCATAGCACGTCTGGCACGTGGCCGCATTTCACGCACTTGTCTTGGAGGCATTACATAAGGTTCAAGTGGCCTATCACCAAAAGGGTGCTCACTGCCTGCAAATATCCTCAGCTTCCTGTCTCTGTCCTGAAACAACCACCCAAAGCTAATTTAGCTGACATAGACAATTTAACAATGTTGAATGGAAACACACAAAAATGAAATATATCAGATGGAGAATGACGTCAATTTTTCATGAACTATGACTTGAAAGTTTTCAACCAGTCAACCAGCATTTGACGAACAACTGAAATCCTAAAATATCTCCTCAGTAAGAAAGCTGCTGTTGAAATGTGAAAGTTCCATTCAAGGAAGTAGGAACCACTTTAGTTTTTGCTCCCACACCGAAGTATTACATGAAGCTGCAGGTCCCAAAAATACAAGGCTGACCTAAATCTCAATTATGACCATTAACAAATTAAAGAAATTGCATTCAAACATAAACTAGACGTTCATTTAGCAGGAAACGGGAAAATACTATCAGTTTGAACTCCACAAACCCAACACATTTCTAATTTGCGTTTAAAGTTGCAAACATTATTCCACTAATGAACAACTAATTCCAGGATATCGAATCAATTTCAAAATAATCCAGTGTTCAGCTTGAAGAAAGAACAGATCAAATGATACCAACATGAAGCATATTGAGATAAAGGTTTCTTGATTGATTTTAGTGAATATTTGAGCATCACAACCGAAGAATAGGGATTGGGATTTCTGGGGAACATGCATGTGGGATACTTGGCCATCTGGTTGGCATATCAGTTGGCATAGATCCACAAGAAAAAATATATATCAGTTGGCATAGACCCACATCACGCAATTTGTTTCTTGGAAGCATCCGCATAACAGCTTTTCGAATAACTTCAGTGGGATCCTTGGCCATCTGGTCTTTCAAACTCCTTTCCTTCAGGTGGCCAATGTACCTAATTGGGTCGAAAGTTGCAAAATGTCAGCCATATGGGGGAGGCATTCCATGCCAATTCATTAACCACAACTCCGGAGTAGCTTATTTGATTTCTATAATTCATGAAGCACAGAAAACAAGAAAGCAACAGCATAATAAGATGCTGTAGAAATTACACTGCCAATCAGATCAACAGAAAATACTCACCCTGTGTGCCAACGATAAAACTTGTCGGTCATTTTCCTTCCGGTGACACAAATATCTTTTGCATTTATAACAACACACATATCTCCTTGTTCCAGATAGGGTGTGTATGTAGGCTTGTCCTTGCCCTGAATCACGGTTGATATATGTGATGCTAGCCTCCCCAAGACCTAAAACGAAAGATCTATATCCATTACCATCAAGCATGGGTAATAGCTAGGTATAGGGCACACATTAGGAAATGCATATATAAACCTGTCCTTTTGCATCAAAAACCCTCCATCTCAAGCCTTCCAAATTGATTCGCTTCAATCCAGCAACTGCTTTCTGTGATCCCATCAAACATGTTCTAATTAGCACGGATTAGACAGCATCTTACTTTCATGTTCAATTAGTTCCTTTGCAAGCTCGAAAGATCTTAAAGCCACCATATTATATAAGCTATCTGCCAACAACAGAATGGAGAGGGGGAATATCTAATAAAATTACAAAAATATTACCGAAAAAAAAAAAAAACAAACAGCAGTTGCCCTCTCCACAAAAGGAAATACCATGTTTCCGAGAAATCCGCATATAGAAACATCTTTTGATCTTCTCTAAAAGGCTAAATCGAAATAGCACTAGAAACGAATATTTTTTGGTAATTTTCACAAACACCTTTTAAGCAATACCTAAAAATATCTAATATGCATTGAATTGATCCAATTGACTTCGATTGATAGATAAAGGTGAAACCTTGAGATTTCCATTGAAAGACTGAGCTGCTGCCGTCGACATAATCTCTCTCCCTCTCCAAAAGTTTCTTCCTCCGACCGACAACCCTCAGGCGATTGCAGACGATGATTCACGGCCTTCAACTTCAACGGGAGTTTGTTAAACCCTCAGAGATGGGCCTGAGATTTATTTCATCTTAAAGTTGGGCCTACACAGTCCAGCCCATTATGGTTTTGCCCAATCACATTTTCCCAATCCAATGCTACTATGCCAATTTATTGAGGACGACATTGTGCTAAGCGATATTTCTTTTTTTGGTTCGACCGTTCAAATTGAAAATTTTCATTCATTAATTTTATTGGTTATTTAAAGTGGAAAATTAACCACTTAAACAATAAAAAAAATTTAACATAAAAAATATGTTTTATGGATTTAAATCCATTCCAATATCTTTGAACCTAACACCCCCTAAATAAATATAAAGTACTAATGATATGATAATTTAGTGGTACGCAGATATTGAATACCAAAATATCCTAAATTCAATTTTATTATTAATTTTTTATAGTCCAACAGTACATTTATTATTTATTATTTAATGATATGACCAAAGTACCATATGATTAAATGAATATAAAAGAGTATTTAATCTTAGAGTGTCCACTCTTATATCGATAAATAAGGGTAATTATATATTTTAATAATTTTTCTATTAGAGATAAAAAGTCAAAGTAGATAGGTCTTTGCGGACGGAGAGAGTGATGAAGTACAATGGCTTTCGAAAGACAGTCAACACCATACGGGCCTAAAATACTACAAATCATAGGGTCGCCATTTGTCGAACTTCATCTAAATTAAACTCATTTATCACAGACATGAGGCACATGAAGTGAACTTGAAATGTTCTGTTATCTCATTTAAAAATAATTTAAATAAAATTAATTAGAAACTTAAAATAAAAGAAAGACTTGTTCCGCGATTCAAAAGAAACACCTAAAATTAATAAAATTCGACTAAAAATAATGCACAAGGCCCATGACCTAAGGCCTGAACCCACTCGAATTAGGTGGGTTCGGCCCGGCTTGCCCTCATGTGCAAGCTTGCCCATATGGATGAGCTCTACTGCCCTTGGGGCTCGCCCAAGGGTAGGCAAATGGGCTTGCCCCCTCCCATTTTTGAGCACAGCGAAATTTTTGACAGGTTTGTTACAAAATTAATAAAGCCCATTAGTAGTCATTTATTGTAATAATGGCTTATGTAGGCAATTATGAAGAATAAGTGAGACTCAGAGATGGAGACTCTGGAAAAAGGACGCTTGGATACTTTGGAAAGGAACACGACATCAACAATTCAAACATCAACAATTCAAACTTTATTTTTAATCTTAATGTAGTATTTTACTTTTCTACACTAAACTGTAGTCGTAATTGTAATTCTCAAACTTATTTGAATCTAATATGAAGACAAGTTTCAATTTTGTAATTGTCCAAATTTGATTGATTAATATAATTATTCTTCTCCATTGAATAATTTGACATGCCCAACAACATTAAAATTTAATATCCAAATTTTTTAATAAGATGGTCAGTCCTATGGGCTCGAGGAACACTTGGATGGGTGGATGTGCTGAAATGCTTGATTAATTTCAACATTCAGCGTATTTAAAATATAATTTTAAAGCAAAATCATACGAAATTCAACATCAATTGCCACAAGGAGGGAATGTAATTGTCGATGCATTGGTCAAAAGAGGTGCAATGTTTACAGTGTGGGCACATCTGCGAGATGTTATCTCGCTTCATCTACCAGCAGATTCATCGGAATCGGGTCTTCGGTTCTCAGTTCTTTTGGCGCTAACTCACCCCGATCCTGCCTCTCTTTCTTTTCCATTGTCGTATCCCTTTAAGCCTTGTATTTCAAACCATTAGATTGCATGTTAATCAACACAAGTATATTAGACAACACAAACCTCTTATAAGGCCTACCCATTACAAAATGTCTTTCAAGATTCGAACCGAAGCTGCAGAATCAAGCAATACAAGAGTAAGACTGTCCATTTGAACCTTAACATCTAGCAGCATTCAGCTGTGCCGGGATGGTGTTTAACAATGCAAGGGAAAATTAAGAGAATTAATTGTAAGGGTATGTTCGTGAGACAAACAGAACAGTAATACATTTTTAGAACAAAAGTTTTGGGATCTTCTTTTGCCATAAACCATCCTGTTGGCACTCGGCAGCCTTAAGATCCCCTCGACTTATACCCTCAACAGGTATTTCTTGCATGAAAAAGAAACCACAAAATGCCTATGCATTGCTCACTTTCTAGCCTACACAATTCACCTAGAAGTTAAAAACTGCAAAACTGGAGCCCATTCAACAAATTTTCTTCCAGTGGCAAGTGCAACATACACATTACAATTGTCTTTCTTACAAACAGATACTATCTAACATCTGCTGGCTGCTACTCATCAAGCTTTCTTCCGCAACTTTTTGTTCAAAAGTTTATGGAAATCATCGTCTGAGAGTGACAACATC
>MAYD01403505.1:0-10227 GCA_001909325.1 Ruellia speciosa
TGTACATTCTAGGAATGCAGAAAGGACACAGCAGAGCATAGTGCGCCTTAAAACCGATATTGATGACACTTGTGACATGGATCAAGAACAGCAAGTTGCCCTGAGCTCTTAGAGAGGAATTTTCACATATTTAGGACCTGGCCAGACACGCCGGGGGTATTCGGTTTGTACACGTATATGGGGAAGCCAACTTGTTGGCAAATGCGCTTGCCACAAAGGGTGCCGCTTAGCTACCAACGATTAGAACGTGATTATAAAGGTGAGGCACAAATCGAAGGTTCAGTCCGGAGCTTTTTTATTTTGTTTATGCAAACAGAGATGAGATGGTCTTATTTTGTAGTTGGATTCCTCTTTGTTAGATGTCATGGACATGGAATGTAGATCGTGCATCGGATGCGTTTAGAGTTTAGAAAGCATGATCTATTTTGGCTTGCATCTCTGATGCGGTAATTCTATGAAAATCTTTGTTTTCAAAAAAATAAAAATCAATACTTCATAAATCCAAAATTAATTGGTTGTGGCTATGGTGTTGGTGTTAAATTTAGAAGCACTTTTTGCACAAATTACAAGGCCTTGTGTAAATAACAAGGGAGAGTGCTTGTTGTTCACCACGATATTTGCCCCATTTATTTTTGGTAAACAAAAAAATAAATAAGAATAACTATCATGATTTCACAAATTAGGAATATTTTCAACATGGACCTACAACAAATTGAATTTGTAAAATGGTACACACAAAGTAGCAACTCTGAGACAGTAACAAAGAGAATTAATAATGTTTCAAACTTATTACCTCAACAAAAAATAGTAGCAACTAAGGTCACGCTTCTCCTGGACAAAAATAATTCAATCACCTTTTAGAGTTCAATAATAATTCTACAGGTGAAATATGGAGAGGAGAAATGTCTTTACTTGCAAGTTCACTGAAGTTGGTTTGAACAAAATCCCGGTATCAAACAAGTGCCCTTTTTCGAGGAAGGAACAAAAAAATTAACTGAGGGCTTCAATAATCTCCATGACTTTATCTCGAGGTTAGTTTACTGTCAATCCACCCAAGAGATGCCTCATCCAAGTGCATCTGGTGTCCCATGAAATAAACATGGTTGGGAATTTGAGTTTCACCTAAATATCTACTTGATATTGTGCGTTGGAACGCTTAGATAGAATTTGGTGTTCTTGAAATCATCCAACATTGGATTGTATCCGTCTCTGGTTCTTGTCTTCGAGGGAAGACCGAACTCTTCCATAAAGGATGCTGTATCAAGCTAAATGAGAACAGCAAATAAAGGAGAGGGAAAGGCAGCAGTTAGAATGTAATAATATTAATGATACAATTATGAAGCAAGTGAAGCTGTAAAACCATAATTTTGCACAGATATGCAAGCATTTCAGCAAGAAGGATGCAATTTGATCAGCTTCGTCAATTTAAGCAAGAATGTTGACATGACACATGCATAATTGAAAAGGAAACAATAGGAACGAAGAATGATATATCATGCAAAATGACAGGTGGGGTACAGAATAACTCTGCCAAACTTGTAAAATGATAAAACTATGATGCAAAAGTCTACACTATTGTGTTGAAAATTAACTGAATGTTGTCAAATTTATAGTCTGGGTTATTTCAAAGTTTCGCTTAGTTTGACGTATATTTTGCGTGTAACTGATGCTTTTCAACTTGCTGTTGAATATCAGGGATCGTTTTTAGTTGCACTTTATAGCCTCCCAAAATACTTTCCAAGCAAAATATACAGTGCTTCAAAATTATCTTTACACTCTCTTGTACTACCTCCATCTCATCTCATTGAAAGTGTTACGTAACACCTTCAATGAGACGGAGTTAGTATTTTTTTATACACAATTATTTAAAATCGAGCAGTTTTATTTAAATTCAAATAAAATCTATTATTTATAAAAATAATCACATTTAAATGTAGACACACCAGTAAAAAACAAATCATTATCCCAATCCAATATCATATCAATAATCATTCAAAAATCTACAGAAACAATGAATAAAACATATGCAAAGACACAGTGACATCATTCCCAAAGTCTCTAATCCACAAGAAACACCTTTTCCAATGCAAAATTATCAGCATAATTAAGCTTTATCAAATATCTGCGCTTGAGTCAATTCAAGACCATTGCTTTAATGAAAGGGGTGTAATAAATGCCACACATAAAATCGTTAAACATCATGTAAAAATGAATAAAGTAACATTATTGCGCTTAAATTAATTTTGATTCAAATTTTGCAAATATCACGCAAAAATTGTCACGCAACTTATGCAAAATAACATAATTACCCTAAATAGAATTTCAATTACAATTGTGAAAAAGTTGGTAAATGTCTCACAATTTACTAACAAAATTACATAATAACACATAAATTTCCAAAATTGCCGAAAAAACCCAAAAAATTCCAAAAACCCTAACCCCACCCTCCACCCCACACAACCACTGCTGCTGCTGCCACAGCCACACCACCATAAATTATGGGCTTTTTCACAAAATTTTAAATGAAATTATATGGAGGGTGATTATATCATTTTGTGTAAGTTGCATAATATTAACAAATTTTTGCGTAGCATTTACAAAATTAAAATTGACTTAAGGGCAATAATATCGTTTTGTTTATATTTTGCATGGCATTTATTAATTTGATGCGTGAAGTTAACTGCTACCGTAATGAAACTAGGTGTGACGATTCACAAAAATTTAGGGCCACTGCTCTTAGGAATCTAGATCTAATGACTGATAACCCTTCTAGAACTCCAGCTAAAATTCTATGTAACGTCACATTAGAAATCACTATTTTTGAGAGGTATACGGTAAACATTTTCCCCTGGATAACCATCTGGTCCAGAACATGTGATGTACTATCCATTCTCTGACTAAAATACAGAAGGAAGTTTATTCTTGATAGAGAAACCACTGTGCATCCCAAATTGTAAAGTAATTCTGTTTTGTCTTTGATGTAATTTGTATCAGTAAGACGTGTCTTGGTTTCGTTCCCAATGTAACACTAACAGAAACTAAGTATAAAAGTGAAGAAGAAACTTTATAATTTGAAAACTTAAAGGGGATTTTCACTTGCTAACTTCTAGACAAGCAAAGGCACTATTTTATTAATTTATCATGCTTTGCGGATATTTTCCGTTAAAAGACCCAGATAAATAGACAATTAAAATCGAAGAGCCCAAAATTTGAGAATTATCACCAGTCAGTAGAAGACAGTTACAAATAGGCATGTCAGTTTGCATGATGAGAAATTACCGCAAGTGTCCTTCTCTTCTTGCCTTTCTTGGAAGAATGCTTTTCATGTGGCTTCAACCATCCAGAGCAATAATGGTCGATACGTTCCAAAAGCCAAAAGTCAGTTGGAAAAAATATATCGGCATCACCCTGTGACAGAATTAAGGAATTAATAAATACTCAAGGAACTTAAAAGTTACTGGAAGCACATGAATCTCGTGTAAAAAGAAAAAACAGAAATTTGAGTACATTCACACGGAACAAACACGTTTAATTGTTATATCAGAAGTATCATTGTCATTAAACAAGATTTAATTGATGTGTGCGAGGCATATAAAATAGATATTGAACTGTTTCTGAAAAGGATAACAAACACCATAGTTGTAAATGGTGGCATGCCGACATGGTGCACCTCAGTAAAGCCTCTTTTAATTTTTTTTTTCATTTCTTTTGTAATTTGAATATCTTGTTTTTGGCCAGCAACTCCTCAACTAGGGAAGAGACATGGAATTACAGGTTGTGTTTTACATTTTCGATTGAATGTGCTTTTATTTTAGATGTGTTCTAAACATTAATTTGGGGTGTGTTTTGAATTTTTATTTTGGATTGATGATTGAATGTGCTTTATTTGAATTGAATGTATTTTTATTATGACTTATCATGGCGCACACGGCACGCCGCATGCCATGGGCACAGGCTTTGCGCAAAGCCATGCCATTCGCCACTAACAACTATGACATACTTACATGGGAAGTTGAAGTTTAAAAATGATAGGTGGAAGTGGAACAAAATTCACCTTAGCATCCAGATAACTGTTGTGATCTGAGCTTTTTCCATGTGTCTGCAAATAACAAGACCATCAAATCAAATTTGTTTCTTGATCAGATTCAGATACAAATGAAACTAGTATCTAGACTCTTCTACCAATGATGCACATAAATAAGTAGAATTCGTGAACGATTTTTTTTAATAAAGAAAATCAGGTGTAAACAAAACATGCAAGACAATATTTTATTGAACAATTTGCCTACAAACAGTCAAGGGAATGCATAAAAGCATGGGATAGTTCAAACCCAAAGAAAAACACATCTCAAGATTGCATTGTATCTTTCGTTCTTAGCGACCAGCTACATGTCTCCATTTAGAACTGAGAAACGGAATTGGACCAAAATTGTGGAAACCATAACCATGACACAACTATGTATAATGGTTTCAACTAGGGTTTCAATCTTTTAAAACCAGGGCCAGCAGTTTGCTTCAGTTCCAAAATATTTTTTAAAAAAAAATTATATATATAATATAAATTTAATAGATGGCTAACAAAATAGCAAATGTTTAATCTTTTGGATTTAAGCTTTCTCTTACCATTAGAGCCTTAGAACCAATAGAATCAATAAATCTGAAGAGACGACACCTTATGGATGGGCGAGCACTAAAGTCCCCAAAGTCTAGCAATGAGCAGGTTATCTACACCAATGGCTAGCCAGACTGCTAAATACACTGACCAAATACTTCAAAAGCATGTCTTGCCTAACCATTCAAGAGTTTATAAAGGTTGATATTCTTCTTACTAATTTTGAAGTATATAGAACTCAAAAAGAAAAAGATCACTTCTGTACTTGAATGTTTTCCAGATACTGAATGTTAGCAGTCTACATGCTAGAGTAATACTATTACCTTATTTAAATGAACGCAAAAATACTTGGAAATACAAAATTGAAAGGCTCCTCATGATTCAGTATGCCAATTTCTAGTAAGAAACTTAACTTAGCCACTAATACACACAAACGGCGGGGGGGTCTAGACAAATGAGGAATGAAATGATAGCACTAGCAAAGCAATAGTAGCTTGTATCTGGTACCTTGCTTGCCACCAGAGGAGCCCTCTCACCCGGTATTCTAACATCAGGAAGGAAGCTAAAATCAGATGCAATTAAAGACATCTTTGGTAAAGCACCATGTAGAACTTGTAGAAGTTTCTGCAAATTACCATATTGTATTGCATGATAAATAAGTGCATCCAGAAATATCAGAGATTAGTAATTCATTTTACTCAATATTGTCTTACTAAACAACCCGTCGGTAGCCAGCATCTTCGAGGCCTTGGAAAAATTTTGGCCCAAATACTTCTGGCAACTGAACTTTTCATGCTTCCCTTTGTAGCAGCATCTTTCGCCAAATCCAATATCTCCATACAGCTTGCAATTAACGGATCTTGCAGTGGCTCATACAGCTCAGACAGTTCTGAACTGTCAAAGAATTTGTAAACAAAACAAAACAAAATTACCCTTGTGTTCGTATTAATGCCACATGTGGCTTAAGGATTTCCAAAGGGAAGGAAAGGAAAAGGGAAATGAGAATAAAGGAAAGTAGGTGTTGATCAGTTTGAATATATTTTAGTATAGAAGGAAAAGAAGGAAAAAATCGAAGAAAAAAAAATCAACAAAGAACCACAAATGGATTTTTTTAAATTAAGAGAAAGGGGATGAATGGAAAATTAAGTTAATAACTATTTTGAAGTGGATAATGCATTAAATTGTTTTCCTTCTTTGATGTAGTTCAAATTAGCGAGAATTCACTAAGTCAAGATACCGAGAGCCACCATGTTCAAGTTTGTCCATGTATTTCCACTCTATAATAGTGATACATTACTCAATGTAATGAGAAACTTAGATCCTTTATTTTCCAACATGATATCATTCTAAACCTTATAATTTAACACTAACTAGTCTCGTCATCTCTAGTTATTAAACGGAGATTCCTAACCAACTATTGTCTTCCCCACATTGAAACTAGCCCAGCACGCGAGCGCCACCAGTGTTGTAGCTGCCACGCTACACCACACAGAATGGCTTTCTAGCCTGTTTCAGCCTAGATTTTCGCTGGTCTGCCAGACATCCACCCTCACTGTTGCCATTGTCGGGTCCCTGCCATCCGACAACTCAGATCCACCCATCCCCTCCGTGTACTGCTGCCCATTCAGTCTTTCCAGATTGATTAATTCCCCATTGCTCAGTTTGCTTCATTTCAATCCCTTCCTATTCACATTTATATATTGTAGGGCTGCTGTCCATCCAAATATACCAAGCTCTTTTATCAGAAATTCTCTCCATCTTTCACGGCACTGCTATGTAATGCAACTTCTCAGTGTTGTTTGAAGTCTTTTCTGTGAGCACCACTTTGGTTGTGGTGGATGTCTTCTAATGTCAAATTGAACCTTTTCATCTTTTATCTGGGATCAACTTGGAGGAGTTGAAAGAATCAAGTTTAGAATAGGATATTTTATAATACTCGATAATATTGATTAGTATTACTATATTTATGATTTAGGGCATTTCAATTTTACTTCTAAAAAAGTAGAAGCCAAAAATACAAGCGGAAGAAGCAGCCAAAAGATAAGCATCACTGAATTATACATTGCATATTCTATCGCTATATATTGCGTAAACTTAATTAATTTGTCTGTTTTTTTTATTAGATGCATTTCCTTTTGGGGTTGTTTTTAAATAAATGACACATTACCCTTTTTTGAAAATTCTCTCTTCATCAACTAATAAAATATTTTATCTTATCTTTCCCACTAATAAATTCCCCATTTCTCTCTTCATCCACTACGTCTCCCTCCTTTTTCTTCTTTTCCTTAATTCCTGTTTCTTCTTTTCCTTAATCCTGTGCGCAACCCAAATGGGAAATTGTATCAATTTTATAAAATTGGAGGAAGTATATACTAGTTAATAAATTGTAAAATAATTTTAAGGTTCTAAAAATTGTTATTCATTAATTATATGAATAAAATAATTAAAATGCTTAATAACATAATTAAATGAAATATATAGTTAAATAGAAAATTATTACAAATATTTCTAAATAATTGATAGATTTAAAAATAAAAGTAAATTCTTAAAATATTGAAATAACGGATTATAAAAGTAAATCTTTAGAATATTTTGTTTAGGGAATTTTTATTATTCCACTATGTTATTATGCGTGCTTCTACTTCTACTATTTTTTTAAAAGAAACCCCTAATCGGTTTTTGAAAGAAGGGGGGAAAAACTTCACTTATCAAAGTGGTTTTGCTATGGAGTGAGTTTAAACTGCAAATCAGACTGGAGCAAACCATATTTTTGCATTATGGTTTTGTTTATACTCTGAAATCCTATAGTCTGGTTTGGGATTTTATAATATGGTTTTGGTTTACAATTTAAATATTAAACTACAGTGAATGAGCTTTAAAAAGTGCTTTTAAACATACTAAAGGTTAGCATTGCCTAAGTTAATTTCTGTAACTAAAATTTTTTAACAACAATTCAAATTATGTACTGAAAGGAATTAAGTTGGAACGAAGATTGAGACGGACAAGTGCCCTTGGTTTTAGTGAGAACTTTTCTGAACTAAATTGAGTGAGAATGCTGATCTTGGGTTTTTATTATCCCAAAAGCCATGAATTTACTTGAGAGTATGTAGCTTCTCAATCTATGATAAGATTGTAGCTTTTTCCTTAATTGTTGTTTCAACTTAGGCCTGGGGTTTTACAAAGTGCTTTTGCTTTTGCTTTTATAAAAAGCATTTTTGGTGTGTTTGGATGTGGCTTTTGCTTAGCAAAAGCACCTTTAAAATCTAAAAAACACCTAAAAAGTGTTTTTTTAGAAGCAACCTAGAAGTTCTTTTGACTTAAGACTTTTGCTTTTCCTTTTATCTTTTACTTTTTTTAGAAGCCCATCCAAATGGGACCTTAGATTTGTAAGGTCAAACCACTTAACCTGAGCTGAGGTCTCAAGTAATCTACAGCCTGATGTCTACTTCACTATCTTATTTTCTTATCCCACCTCATTTTGCAGCTCTGCTTGCATCACCTTTCTATTTTATTCTAACTTATCTCCTCCCTTCACTTTCTCAATTTAAGTTGAAACTGAAAAGGTGGCATCACATTTGGCCACGGCAATTTGCAATGTACTTCCAGCCATTGAAGTGACATAGTGCCTATTTGGTAATAGCAATTAATACCTAAACTTAATAATTAAGTACTTAATTCATTAAATCAAATTTGATAACAATAATTGTAACCACTTAATTGATTAAGTGGATCTAAATCTTATAAGTAAATATTCTAAAATTAAGTGATTTGATTTTCACTTATTACTATCTAATGAAAAGAACTTCATATATATTTTTAATAAATTAAAGTAATTTCAATATTCATTTTTATTCGTTTTAAATTACACTTAATAATTCATATTCAATTCTTTAATATTCAAACTTCAGTTTCAGACTTGATTCAGTTTTATAAAACGGGGCCATAGTCATGAAAACTGAGAAGCAAATGTACACAAGCATTACAGAATGGCTTACATGTCATTTCCCTTTTCAACCCAAACTTCCATCCAAGGTGATACTTGATTCTTCGAGTAGATAATATCATGAGGCAGATTATCAAGCACCTAGAAATATTTAGGCAATTTGATGTGGAATTAAATTTATGCACATGTACTGCAAAGTTTCTTTGTGCTACGCATGTTTCATGTAAATAAAGACAAAACCTTCACATGGATTCACCCTCAATTTCTAATTGTGCTGAAAAATTTATACTGAATAAGAACCAAAAAGTAAATAATTGAAAGTCAAGGATAACACCCTGGATACCTCTAACATGATAACCCAGCAAGGCTGCTGCTCAACACCTGTTCAACAAAACATAAATGTGTGTGAATTTTTTTGTCAACAGAAAACTTCTGCTCATTATTAAGTATCTAGTAAAAGTTTAATGCTTTTGAGAGGGAGGGGAATAATGTTAGTAAGTGAAGTAAAAACATGCAGAAGCAACAGGCAATAGGGTAACACCATTATACCCCATCCGTTTGGATCAGCAGCATCACGGCATTCTACCCTAAACTTTGCCAAGTGACTCTGTACTTCCCCAACAGTTTCCAGTTGTTTTTTGGCCAGTGAAGAGCTGATTTCCACTGAACTGAAACAAATTAAAATATCTTTTGTTACTTTTACAAGAACCTCAAAAGAACACATATCAAGCATGACAATTTCCAAAATTAAGAATCCAGGTTACTCAAATATTTTCAACTCGCCTCACATATCTTGAATCTAGAATTTATATTTCAGTCAAATATTTGTTGAATTGGTTGTCAAAATATTGTATAAAATAATCATTGATGGTGTATGAGTAAAGGTTTCATTCCATCCCATTGAAATTTTGGTAAGCAGTACAGCAAAATCAAGTATGCGTTGAGATAGACATACGTGTATGTCATAGTATCAAAAACTCTTGTAGGTGCATTCAATTTTATATAATCCATCACACCCTTTGCACAAGTCCCTGATCCACCTCCAATCTCGTATATCTGGAAAGGAAAGTTAAAAAAGTATAAGAAGTTTTAGCTCAACTTGCAGTAACATAATCAAGCAAGAGTATCATCCAACATAAACTAAACAAAAGACCAAAATCTAATTGATCAGAATTATGAAATTCCTGCCAAAGATATCAAGATACGGGATAAGACTCCATATTACCAGATGACTAGATTCAAAATTCATTTACCAGAACCTACATAAGAAAATGAACAGTATGGTTTCAAGGGATAAATCTACCTGTTCATCCACATTCACCTAATGGCACGGCTGGTAGGTATGTGGGAATGAGGGCGAAATGGAATGATGCTGGTATGGTTTTCACCGAGGGAACCATTATTCCCAATGAAATCCCCATTCCCATGAGGGGGGTTTAGGCAAAACCACCTACATTAGGTGGGTATTTAGGTGGGTTTGCCAATTCTTTAGCATAAAAAAATTAATAACATTATTTTTTGTCAAAATTACCATTTATAAAAATATATATTCTTGAAAAATTATTATACAAAAAATTATATATTAAATATTAATATAATTATATTATATTATTGTAAATATAATAATTTTTTATGTTTTGTTATTTACCCAAAAATATTTATTTTTAAAAAA
>MAYD01403603.1:0-11560 GCA_001909325.1 Ruellia speciosa
ATATTAATAAAATAAAATGGATAAAGTATTACCTTAGACTATATCATCTTATATATTTATAGTTTAAAATTTCTTAAATTAATTACTCAATCGTTTCCTCTATATTTATTATTAAAAAGTTATAGTATCTTTCCAGTCAATTATTTACAACACAATTAACTTTTCTTATACTCTGCCCATTTTTTAATATACATATACATTTGATTTACTACATTAATTTAAACATGACCTACGCTCACTAAATTCCAAAAGCGATAATAAACTAACAAAAAAAAACAATCACACTATTCCAACCTTTCTCTGAATAAATAACCAACGACACCAACCACAGAGACAAATTGCTCAAAACATACGGCCATCATCACGCTGCAAAAGGCTCCGCCAGGGCAATGAAAAGACATCATCCGTATAAATATTAATTTAAAATCTACACTAAAATTGGTTGGGGGCAATTCCCAAAGGGAAAGGCCCCTCCAAAAAGTGGCGTATGCCGCTTAAATGCGGCAGGCACACGGTATTCTTTAGTAAAAGGCGAAAGAATAGTTCGCTATGTGCCTACCGCGCGGCTGCGTAGTTTTAGAAGTCGTTTGCGGCTATGTATTTATAGCAAAAGATGCCCTGTGTCTTTTGGTTTGCATTCGATGTGGGATAAACTTCAACTGGGCAATTTTGGAATTTTGGTTGCTGACGCAAGACAATTCGTCTTTTCAATCCCTGGCAGATGGATAAATTGTTTTTCTGTCATCCCCATTCTCCCCCCATCTCTTTTTCTTCTTTTTCTTAATACATTAGCAAAATTATAATTTTTTTATTTAAAATAATCAATATCATTGTAAATAAAAGCATTGTTTGGAAGCAATTTTGTCAATATTTGTTTGCACATTTTTTTCATAAGGAAAACACTCATATTTCGCACACTATTATTTCAATTTATATTTTTTTTATAATTTACTATTCAATTTTATCTCACACTAAAGTTATAGAAAAATAAAATTTCGAAACACTCTAAAAATAGATCCTAACACCATAAAATTTTTTAATAAAACATCTCAACATAGTAAAAATTAATTTTCAATACTTGAATAAATCATACTTTAAAAGGACAAAATCTTCATCAACTACAAAGTCATAATATTAAATCAATGATTTCAGATGGTAAGAAGAATTTTGATATTGATTTTTAGGGCAGAGCTCCCCCCTCAGTCGACTACCCCTAGATAAGAGGATTTGAACCGGGAGCCTCTTTCTTTAAAGGCCTTGGGATGGGGTCCTGTACTGTGGCCCTCACCCACACAATGAGGGGTGGGCTTCATCCTAGCAGGTAGGGTCGAAATCACCATCGTGAGTATAATACTATAAATACATTCAAATATATAATTGCTTAAAATTTTTGTGGCGAGGAATTAGATAAACACCTGCCATGCAAACGCTGCTGCAATCCTACAAGGTTTATTCTTCAATACATGTCAAAAGTAGCAGGGAATTTATTGACATTTCCAAAAAGATGCCCTAGTTACAGATCAAAAATCCAAGCAGTTATGTATATAGATGCATAAGACAGGAAACAAGTCGTCAGTGCCAATCGTTAGGGAGGGGGTTCGACCACTATATGTGTTAGGTGTATTAGCACCTGAGACTGCACAACTCTTGCTCCATGATGAGGTATGGTGTCATCCTTACTGCTGAGCAATAGAAGAAAGTCTAACACACACACACACACACAAGTGGATGCTCGGCTATAAATTTTCGGTTAGTATTCAGTGCTGCAGCCAAAGTTTTTTTGTGTGTGTGTGTGTGTGTTAGACTTTCTTGGCTGCAACATCCACTTTGGCTTTGGCTGCAGCAGATGTGCCAAAGTTTTTGGCTGCAATATCATAGGATGATAGAACGTTGCTCTGCATGCAAGTGAAGAAGAGCTATAAGTAAGGGCATTATGGATTTTCAACACGACATAGAACTCTATGATACAGCGAAACATTAACTATATACGAGAGCTATTAAAGCAAAATCATGCAAAAACAACCGGACAAAAATGGAAAGCACTTACAATCGACTCGGAATCAGGGTTGGACAAGTTGATGGTAAGATTTCTCATCAGCAACATCACCTGCATTTAAGAACATGAATCAATCAACATTTTTATGCATGGATCAAGCAGCTTTTGTACATAACTGGGTCAAATTTCAAGTCCACACACAAAAGGATGCAGGATTACTGTATGCAGAATTAAATAACACACGCATGAAATTTTGTACTTTGACCAATTGATTTTATCATCATTTCTTACAAAAACAGTAGCTTGTCCAGGCACAATTAAGTTGGCGCTAACATTAACAGCATAAACTCAACTTCATGAAAAGCCAGTCTTTAAGCACAGATCATAGGACAGCACAGGAGTATTGGGAGATTTATGTACTCATTTAACTAAGTTTAATGATAGAGTTAACCTAATGGAGCAGCACAGTTACAACTCTAAATTGGACATAGTGAGCAGCACACACTTTGTTGATGCCAACAAACTAAAGTCTCGTTCGCCCTAAGACAAAGGATGCGTACAGAGAAATATCTTGTATATTTGGCATGACAAAAATTAGTGAGCTAATGAAGAAAGGATATAATGCAAGCGCATCCATGCGTTTCCTCTCTACACTTGTCTTATAAATTACCTCTATATCTCTAACACACAATTGATATTCTTCAATAAAAAAACCATAGCTTACACCATTACCCATTTCAACAGTAATCTCACCTTTACTCACTGCAGTAACAGTGAGTATTCTTCAAATCATTTACGTGCAGTAAGCACAAAATCACACAAAATAGCTTTTATCATCCATTATATCATTCAAAGTTTCGAACAGATTAAAAGGTGCTTATAATGCATAAGTACAAATGGAACTCTGCACCATCTACTATTCACAGACAACATTTCTAAATTGGCAATCGAACACAAAGACATGATTTCCAAGCAATGTTTTACAAGTGAACAGACCGTTTCAAAATTAATAGGATCCATCTCCTTGAGTTTCTGCACATGATCTTTAGTGTCTGGATCAAAGACACTCCCAATGAAACCATAAACTGCAGCAAAATCTGGAATACCTGCATAGAGATGAACAGCCGATCACCAGCTGGCCATACACATTAACCAAATTCCATGCAAGTTCTCCAATGTTTTGTTGGAAATTCATGAAATGATTATATTTCTCTCTATCCCACATCAGAGAAAACAATGGTGTAGCTACATGTGCTTAAACACTGATGGATGCCTAAGATAATGTATTATAGGCCATTCACTGTCACAACCAGAACTGTTTTTATATACAGTGATTTCTCAAAGGTATGGTCACATGATGATTGCTAAAGGGTAAGGTTCTTAGTGGGTAGGAAAGATGAGCTCGTTAGCTTTGTGGTAGCTTCCAAGTAGCAGAATAAAGTTTACAGAACAATATAAACTCAAAGCCCTAATCCATGAAATGTGTGATTTTCTTCTTGGGGATGGTGGTGGGGAGGAGAAGAGGAAACACTATAACTAACCAAATATACAAGATGGAAACGCTTGTCGAAACCGGAATAAATGAAACAGAGAACCTTGAAATTTAAATGTACAACTCAAAGGTAACACTCCATTAATGGAAACACTTGGAAAGACTCCAAAAAGTTACCATGAAGTACAGAACCTTGTTTCCCCTGCTTTATTGACTTGGACACTGTTGGCCTCCTCGGTGAACACTCATAATCACTTGTAGTCCCTTTTAGTTCAATATAAACTGATTCAGAAACGTCATGTGTCACAACAATGAAAAGCTCCTTCTGATAAGTAAATTTCCAGGTTCTATTATATATAAGTGTCTGTCTGTGTATTGCTTTGCAACTACGTTTAATGTCATGAAAAAAGAACACAGACAAAATTTTATGCATGCCTTCCGCTCCATGAAGACTGCACCCTTTTTCTGATTGTATGGCTCCACTTGTTGGATGGTTTACAAGCACAGAAGCATCATTACATGTAGGATATCCAAATGTGAGAGAATTCACAGATGCAGAGGTGTAAGGAACTGATGCTTGTAATGGTACCAAATCTACTAGTGAGAAACAACAAAGTCAATGCCATACCTACAATAATTCCAGTTACGTATGATCTATTTATCAACATAAAAGAGAAACCATTTTTAGGTGCCTTATGTGGATATGGATGAGCTGCTTTCCGCTTAGGGCGAGGGGGAGGTACATGTGCCACTGTGCCATTCTTCTGAACCTTTAAAAAGTACTTCTGTGCATGACTGCGAATCTGTCGACAGATGTTTCAGAAAATGCATTCTATGCAAAAAATTAAACAGAAAAACCTAAATAGTGCATTAATTATTAACCTCCAAAAAATTCAAATATTGAAGGCCAGAATTTTTTAGGTCAAGCAAAAGCAGACGGCCAGAATTCACATTCGGTTATATGGAATTCAGGGACCTTGGAATTAGACTGATATTGAAAATCCAAACGCTAGCTTCTGGGGCCCGATTCCATATGCTCAAGTGCAGCCAAATGGATTTCGACATCTCCATGTCCTTTCCAGATTACATACACTACTATTATTCTAAGCAGTTTTACTGAACTTCAAATCTACATCCGTTGGAGGAGTCATGAAAAGCGTAACAGTTACCTGAATCACTGTCTTTGAACCCACGAAATCTTCAATTTTTTTCCAATCACGATCAAACCTGAATCAAAAAAGAGATGGAGCGCTAAGCTACAGAAAATTTGACCCGTTCAGCCACTACAAAATGTTATTCAGCTCACGAGTTTCAAACAGATAAAAAGAAAGCTTTCAACTACTTATTTTGTCAACAAAAAAAAAAAAAGAATCGGATTACATCTATAGCCACAACAGCACCTACTCAACCAAATTCAAATTCAATTACATCCATATCGACAGGATGCCAAACCTGTCCTAGGTATCCATTCCAATCATACGAAATTTGGGAGAAATCATTCTACGAAACCGCAATTAGCCATTTACAGTTTTCGGAAACTTTACTTGACCTAATCCAAACTGTAAAAAACGCTAAAAATTCACCGCGGCGGAGGAAAATTCAGCACTTACACAACAAAATTGAGTGCAAAGAAGTGAAAGGGGATACTTAACAATTGAAGCGCTTCCAGGAACTTGTCGTGCTCTTCTTCAGTCCAACTCTCCCTCGACTTCGTTATGGTGTACGGCTTCCGGACTTTCTTCCCCGATACATCCCCCAGCGGAGGATTCGGCGGCGGTGAATTCATCGTAGCGCGTTGAGAATTCGCCGTTTTGGGGAATCCGATTGGATTCTGCAGATGAAATTAATCAAATCGGGGGAGATGATTTGCATGAGCCGTTTTACAGGATTCTGGCGCACGAATCGCGGAGACCCCGCCTTGCTGGTTGAATGGGCCCACATGAAATTTTCCATTGGTCCCACGAAAACAGTGACTTGGATAGTCACTACCCATAGGGTAGGTTCGACTATGTAAACGGGATTAACCAGGCGGGATGTGGGCCCCACTGATGCCCTCGAAGGCCTCCAATCCACTAGTTTTATAAAGGTGGGCCAACTGATGTCGGTTTTTTGTCAGAAGTCAGAACTTTACCACCGTCCATATCATTGTGGATCGACGGCTGAGAATGCGCACTGAGCATGTGGTTGGAATAACTGACCTAAAGTCGTGTTTCATTAAAATGCGTTTTTCCGAAGTACGGCGCAGCGACAGTTTTCAGGTTTTCCATACGATCTTTTTTTCATAGCCAAAGGATTTGAGGCCGAAATTACAAAATCCATCCGAAGAAGAAATATACCAATGGATATTCGCCTTCGAATCGGAGGCCTTGATTCTCGTAATTTATGGAATGTTGCGCCCGTAACTCACAGAATTCTGAAACCTTGCTGTGAAAAGAGGCCACCGCCGAACCGAAATGGCGAAAGCAGCAATAACAGTAAAGGTATTTTATAATTATTGTGCAATTCCCGGATCGAAGTGTTATGGTGCTTGCATGCTGAATTTGATTGTTTAAGTGTTCGATTGCGGGTTCCATTCCTATCTCTGGATCGTCGGTGGAAGTAATTTGAGATGAAAATGATTCTGTTTTTGGTATTCGAGGTCAATAATTTGTTCATCTTTTGACCGTGAGATACAGAAAGTCTAAATTTTACTTTCTGACTTGAGAGCTGTGATTGCAATTGTCATTTAAAAGCTTTAGAAATTTAGTTGAATATGTTACCAAGTTATTTATACCCCTGCAAAGCTACAACAGGGCTTCTTGAGTGGTTCAACTGATTAATATGATTACTTAACCTTTTTTTTTGGATAAAAACTTTTGGTAACCTTTAATGACTCATAAAAGGCGGCTGGAGCTTTTAAGAAATATCTTGCATTGATTAGAGCATATGTTCTTTTGTAGTTATGTCAATCTGCATTTTTATACAACCTTGTGAGTCTCATTAATAGTATGAATTGGACCTGACCTAAAGAGTAGTATTCGAAGGCTACAATGTCTTCCAACTGGAAACATATGACGAAAAAGAGGTTTAACGCTATCCAGCAGTTGTAATCTTTTATGTGGATGTGTTTCTTTTGATATTTAAACAAGAGGACTTGACTTGATGGCTTGCATTCTTAGAAGTTGGATTTCATCAGTTTCGTTCCACTGAGACCACTGGATTTAATGCTATTCTGTCTTGGACCTAAATTCATTAATTCTAGATTTTTTTCTCAATGCATGTGATGCAGTTCTTGGAAAGCTTTTTTAAAGTTGCATGGGTTGCTAAATGTTGTGAATCATTAGATTTCTTGTTAGATTAGGTATGTGAAGAGATAAGGACTCGACTTTAATTGAACTTTGTGGAACTATTGAATCATCATTCCTCCAGGCTCCAATAGATGTATATAATCCCTTGGTAAAATCTTTGTAAAGTATTGCTGGACATATCCAATGAGAGTTTTTGAACTTCATATTCTCGGTGGCATAACATGAATGTTTCCCTTAGTATATTGGAATAATGTTGGCATGACATTATGTTTTCAAGTCATATCACATACATGTCGTGTATGGAATGAATACATTAATCAGTTGCCAGCATGCCAATCAGCAAAGGTCATCCTTCAACCCAAGTTTTGTTTTCCTCTCAAAAACATTTATATATAGAGTAGATATGAATTGTTGCGTTGCCTCTGTTGATTGCATTCATAACCTCAATCCATAATCAATCCCCCTACTACATCCTACTTACCGAGAACAAGCTAGTGACCCTTTCGGTGATAGTTCTCATATGGGTGGTGTCCATCTGCAAACAAGTACATGACACAGAGAGCTTCTTATAGTGCGGTACTGACTACCAATCACCTCAGCTTAGGAGGTTGTTTGTTAAAATGAATGAAGTCCAAATCAATGAGTTGTTGAATGTTGCCTAATTAAGTGCTTGAATGTAGTTCCTCTTTTATTTAAAGAACAGATAGAATGAGGTTTGATAAGCTTATCTTACTAAAAGTTTATCATTTAGTGTAATTAAGTGATAAAATAGTTACTTGTAATCTCATCAGTGTCACTAATTTCTATGCTCATTTTTATTTTTTCACATTATTCAAATCCACTTAATTGATTGGTTGCATTTTTTTGTTATCTAACAATTTTCTAAGATCAATATCTGAACCATTACAACCTCACACAAGTCATGACGGGATACACAAGTATTAGTTTAGTAGTTGCTCAAGCTGCTTTTATTACAATTGTAGATGACAAATTCTCGACGGATTGGGACAAGGCATGGTCCAGCTTCAAAAAGCAAGGTAAAAAGGGTTTGTTTTCGGGGTTCTCACCAAACAAGTATGTTACCTGGAATCCTAAATCTTCAGAATTCCCACTGTCTGAAGAGGTTGATCCCATCAAAAGAACAGAGAGGTCTAATCTCATGTTCTGGACAAGCCCCGAGTTCACTTTGTATGGAGCAATTATTATAGTTACTTTTCTTTTAGTGTATGTACTTTCAGTACCCAATAAATGATTCTCTGTTTTTCTCATGTTCTTGAAAAATCGGTATTCTAATTATCGATTGTATTGATTCCGAGTAAAAAAAGGTAGTTCAGTTAGATTTTTTTTTTCATGTAATTATCCTGATGTCGTATTATGTAAAGTTATAAATGGGCCTCTATTTCTGACATGACCTTCAAAATTAAGGGTGCATTTGGCTGTGATATTTTTTCGATTCTTCATTTGTTCAAATCCTGTTAAACTCAATCCTACCTGGCTACCTTATGCTAACCTCGTCTAGGTAAAAATGTGTGAATAGATCCTATTTTCAACCTAAATTCCCACACATTATCTATTATTACTAGCCTGTATTTAAATTACATGTCATTTTGCCCTGGTCGTGGCAAAATATACATAATTTTTTGGTAATTCCTAATTTCTTCTCTGTAGTATATTAGTATGATTAAAAATCACAGCAAATTGTCATATACAGTTATCTTTTTACAGTGACAGCAAGAGTACAAAGAAAATTGCAGATATTGAAAGTTAAAGAAATAGAAAAACTTGTAGAAATGGAATGAACAGAACTGTAGTAAGTCAACCTGAGAAACTGTCTTCTCACAAAATGAAATACGTCTTGGTAGTGCTTTTCAAATTGGCGTATCGTCTCCAAAGGTAAAACAACTTCATCCTTGACTGTAGTACCTCCAACAACAAGGCTCAAGTGAACTAGACAAAAATAGAATAAGTTTCAAAGAGTTTATACATAGTATGATATGTCGTGCAGTGCTTCTTATTAATATGTTGTGCAGGAATTTTGTATTGATGGCCACTGCAGTGGTTACAAGTTCATGGATGTTGCTTGATGTTACAACTTTGTATAGATACACCATACAATACGAGTGGACCATGTATTTGGACTACCAATTTTCCCCTTGCATTTGGACCAAACCACCAATTTTCATTATTTGAAGTTGGACTTCTTTTTTAAAAAAGGCTTCAAATTTGACCAAAAAAGATAATGTCTATTTTAGACCAAGCCCAAAACCCAAAGTCCAATTGTCAAAATTCAAATTCAAGTCCAAATCCTCGGAACATATGGGTTGAATCCACGCTAAATTGTCTTACATGTTTGTTATTATACATCGAATATCCTAAACCTTATAAACAAGATTAAATCATTGTATAACCAATATTGGATATGTAGGATTTAAGGATGATCTCATTTTTCAATTAGAATTCCACTATTTGATTATCCACATATCATTTATTTAATTAGTATCTATTTCTTGCTCACCATAATTCGATTTTGAGAAATAATTATACCACGATCATCTACACAAAAAAGTAGATCGATCCTACAATATTTAATTTTCAATATTTAAATTTTGAATTATGCTCAATGCCTGAATTCCAACACAAACATGATAAGCACACATGCCAGATGCATCAATCTCCTTCCTAGGTGCTCGAGAAGTGTTAAAGAGTTAGTGGTCAGACTAAGGTCTTGAGTACCTGAAAATCCAAATTCAAAACTATTTTAAAGTATCTGTCAGTCTTCTAATTACTTATATGCTATAAACAATTTAATGTAACAGAGTTTATCTCCCATTTATCTCTTTGAAAAATGCACATGCATGCATCTCTATTGTGTATTATTTCAAAACATCTAGTTATATTTATACTTTGATGGGTCGATAGGTAATTCTTCGAAATAAACATGGTAACTAAGAAACAAATTGTTAGCCTCAATAATATATCTACAAGCTAATTCTTCGAAGTAAACATGGTAAATGAGTATGCGATAAATTATACATAACACTAATAGCACTTGTTATCCAGGAGAGGATCGCTCATAAATTAAAGTAGAGAGGATATGTCAGCTCAAGCCTGGGACTAACTAAAAGGACAATTCTCACTTCCAACATGGTAAGGAAGAACCCTCTTGTCCACAATGTTGTGGCTGCATTGAAGAATCTTCCAGTGTAAAAATGTTGCTAGAATGCGAGGTTCATGTATTATCACCCGGCTCTTTGATTTTCATTGTTGTTTTGGACAGGCTAGCTTCCAGTTCATTTAACTCGTCAATGTCAAGATCATCGTCATCATCACTGTTGTCATGGGCATGATCGGTATTACTATCATCGTCATCATCACTGTTGTCATGGGCATGATCGGTATTACTATGTGTATCGCGTGTAGTGGATGCAGATGAACTTGGCCTAGTAGATGCAGAAGAACCAGGCCTATCTGCAGGAGCATCTTTGTTTACCTGAAAGGATAAAAATGTTCTCAGCATAGTTGTCAATGGCACAGCCGTGTAATGGCACAAATGCCCCTCTTGGAGACATTTTAAGTAAAAATACACTTATTTACACTATTAATTCTTTACGAAAAAGGTTAATAGTCGCTTAAGGTGATCAGACTAGAAGTTCTACAACGCCATTGCAAGACAAGTCAAAACAAATAAATAAGCACCAAAGCTCGGGGTTGGTCACATAGATTGCAGCATCACTTGGAAATTTCAAGTTGCAGGGAAAAGTATGATTAGCGGATTTAGCACCAACAGCCAGCCAATGCTAAACCCCTAAAGCAAAGAAGTCCTGCAGGTTTTGTCGGGCACAAACCAAATAAAACTAGACAAAGCTTTTCTTTGCCAAAACCTTTGACTCCTTTAAGTAGATATAAAGTACTCTGCAATGGCTTGATGGAACAACAATAAAAACGAGAATATATGGGAGGTCCTGGATTAGCATGAGACTTACCAATAAAAGACTTATCAGTTCATATTTACAGCTAGGACATGTCACACATTCAGTAAATTCATTGAGTAATACTACATGAGTCATAGAAATAATTACCTTCTCATTGGAGTCCAGTTGTTCTCTTTGGTATTGGTCATATGCTCCAACATCATCAACAAATAAGCTAGAGTCTGAGAGGAACAACTCCCGGCCACTGAAAGATAAGGAAACAAATATTAATTGAATACTTCCTTCCAAATTGGTATGCAAGTTAATGATAAATATAGATGGAAGCATTTGGTCAAGAAGGCTTGCCTCATGCGGTCATTCTTAGCCCTGTCTGCCCTCTGTTCTGCCAGGCTTGCTTCTCTCTCCTCCATTTTCTTCTTCCTCCATTGAATAAATAGCTCCGGAGTCATAGGAGTTGTAGTAGTTATTTTTGCACGCTAAAATAAAAAAGAAAAAGAAGAAAAAATAAAAAATAAAAAATCATCAGCATGAAAATATGTTTGGATACTGAGAAGGTGAAGGAAAGCTAATGCAACTGACAGAACTACAATAGAGATAGAACTGAGACAGCTGAATTTGTAAGTAATACCTGGTTTTCTAGCTCCTCCTCTATGGGTATTTTTTCACTTTCTGCCTCTAAAAGGGCCTTCATCTGAGATTTTAAGACATATCCAGGAGGAAGAGCATGTCGGTAATGACAATCTTTACCACCATTTGGGCAGACCCAAAACCAACCATACTGCTTCTTCTCCACTGCATCCAGGAAGTATTTACAAACCTGTCAAAATAATGCAACCAGAGATCAGAGCAAAAC
>MAYD01403699.1:0-11887 GCA_001909325.1 Ruellia speciosa
GTAAGTTGGCTACTTATAAGAATATTTTTATATATCTAAACTACATATAGGACAATTATTCATATATATATATATACTTACATTTGCTTCGTAGAAGAATATTTTTATATATGTAGACTACATACAAGAATATTATTCATATATATACGTACTTTGGCTACTTATAAGAATATTTTTATATATCTAAACTACATACAAGACGATTATTCATATACTTCCTCCGTATTTAATTACTCGTTACACTTCACTTTTTCACGTATTTTAAGGAGGATCATTTTTTCCAAAAATACCCTTGGCCCCACAACAAATAACAACCACACCACACACACAAAAAGTCAAATAGTGGGGCCCATTCCAAAAATACCCTTCATTTCACTCCAAAAACTTACCCAAAAAGGAAAGTGTAACCACTAAAAAAAATACCCAAAAAGGAAAGCGTAACGAGTATTAGAATACGGAGGCAGTATATACTTACGTTTGCTACATAAAAGAATATTTTTATATATGTAAACTACATACAAGACGATTGTTCATATATATACTTACGTTTGCTACATATAAGAATATTTTTATATATCTAAACTACATACAAGACGATTATTCATATATATACTTACGTTTGCTTCATAGAAGAATATTTTTATATATGTAAACTATATACAAGACGATTATTCATATATATACGTACGTTGGCTACTTATAAGAATATTTATATATATCTAAACTACATACAAGACCATTATAAATTCTTATATATACTTACGTTTGCTACATATTTTATTATCTGTTATTTTTACATATATTTTTAAAATATTGTAAATGGGGATTGGGGAGTGCAGTATAATTTTTTCACTCCTAGGGACTGAATCAGAATTCCTTTTTCCTGGTGGGGATTTATCTGCAATTCTCTGTTTTTATATATCTAGGCTACTTATAAGATGGATTAATAAGTCCAGGCCCCACTAAACCTTTTTTTAATCTGGCAAGGACTAAACCCAGACTATTCGCTAATTAATCATGGGAGCACCGTGTGGGTCTTTTAAAGGATGAAGTTGTGTCACCAGCTAGGGCATACGACAATCCCAACACCTTCCATTTCTTCGTAGTTGATTCTGCGCTATTTAACAGTTCTTCAGACCCAACCCAATTCGATCCCCCTCTTCAATTCCCCCATCCCAAGTCTCCAATTTCTTCGTAGTGGAAATTTTATGGTCACATTCTCCAAGTTTCTTATGCGAACTCTATTTGGAGCCACCTTCGCCGGGTTGCTTCTGCGTTGTTTACCAATTCTCCAAACCAGTACACTACTCAGTGTAAATGTCAACGGAATGGGTAAGATAGTGTTTGGATGTTCACTATCCCCCAAGCCCTTATTGCGGTTGTGGTTTGAAAGCCCAACTGAGGGCCGTATAGCATGTATCAATTGGGATTGTGCATAATTGCTTGGTATTTTGGTATTTTGGTATGCAGATTTCGTCAAGTGCCCAATTTACACATGCACTGCACAGGTAACACAATCTGAAAAATATATATCAAACAAACATTGATGCATGAGTACCCAATCTGGAAAATAAACATAAAAAATGAGAATTTGACTGGTAACAAAGCATTACAGAATCTGGAAATGCACTGGTAACATAGGCATTGCACTGGTAACATAAGAATGCACTGGTAACATGAAAACTAATAAAGAATATCCAAAAAGACAAAAAATGAGAATTGCACTGGTATATGACAAATGTTGTAAGTTGTTAATGAGAAATGTTATAAGTTCTTAATAAGAATGTTATAAGTTTCAAATTTTATAAGTTGTTAATGAGAAATGTTATAAGTTCTTAATAAGAATGTTATAAGTTTTGAATGACAAATGCTATAAGTTGTTAATGAGCAATATTATAAGTTCTTAATAATAATGTTATAAGTTTTGAATGACAAATGTTATAAGTTGTTAATGAGCAATGTTATAAGTTCTTAATAACAATGTTATAAGTTTTGAATGACAAATGTTATAAGTTGTTAATGATAAATGTTATAAGTTCTTAATAACAAATGTTATAAGTTTTTAATGACAGATGTTATAACTTGTTCATGGGAAATGTTATATGTTCACATGAACTATCCCCATTTTCAAGACATCAGATAATGATTCCAGTATAACAAGTATCAGAAAACTTGTGCCAGCAACATCCTACGGTTGCACTTAGTTACCAGCAGCAGCCAAAAAATTTAACATTGCACATCCACATTGGAATCTCACAGATAAGTGGGTAGCCCATGGCAACAATCCAACAGCCCAATCTTTAGTTTTCAGCAACCAATTACCAATTCACATTTCAGGAATCAGATCACATTTTGATAGCAACACACAATCCAGAAACCAGAAACCAGGAAAAGCAGATAATTTGCATTGCAGATTTAAGGAATTCACAGCATCACATGTCTGCATTATCAAATGTTTGCCCCTATCCGTTTACACCGCAGAACAACGACTGGCAAGGACAAAAAGGGTATGCAAAGGGCGGCGTCCTACGAAGTACTTGCTGATATTTACCTTTTCAGTTCCGCCTTCTCAAGACCATGTGCGAGGAATTGACCATCATTTCCGACTACTCGAGCTAACGATAGAGGCAATCTATTTCGGATTATCCTAGGTAGTATGCGGAACACCTACAGAAGTCAGAATGAGAAGAGGAAAATGAGACTCTGACCTGATAGCCGAACGCGCGTTATTGAGAATGGCCGATTTTCTTGATCGCACTGTGTTATTGATCATGCAGAGGAGTTCTTCATCTTCATCGCGAACCCTTCTCCATTTTTCTTTCATCCTGTAAATCTAGGGCATTTTGGTACTTTTCATATTCTATTGTATATCAGTTTGGAGGGAAAGAAAAAGTAGATAGTAGGGAGTGCAACATAACATTTTTGAGCCAGGGGACTGAATCAAAATTTTTCTTTCTTCATAGGGATTTTTTTACTAATTCCCCCAATATAAAATTATAAAATAAAAATAAAATTTCCATTAAACGTTTATGGTTTTTCCTTGATGAATTGAAACTGTGAATAAGTTTGATATAAATACAATATTTATTACCTGAGCGACAACCAACGCAGCCTACTGGCGTCTGGCAACGGGTTTTCCTCATTTGTCGTGTTGACTTCGTGGTGTACAAAGTTTTAACGAGTCCATATCCCAGACTCCCACCCAAACCCCAGTCCCCAAACCCCCTCTCTCTCTAAATAATTGGGCTGGATTTCATGAATTTCTTCTCCTTTGCTGTAAGTCTTCCCTTTTTGATCTGGTTAATTTGCCTTCCACTTTTCTGAATCCTGATTATACTATCTCTTCAAATTCGTTGATTATCGGTCTCGGTAATTAGGGTATGGTCGCTGCTGTTATTGAGAATTTAGATGGGTTTTTTTTTTTTTTCTTTTTTCCCCATGACGGCTGTTATGTAGATATACTTTGCGGAGTCTTTCAAATCGTGGGTTCCAGCCACTTTTGGTTGGGTTTTATTTTTTATTTTTGGGAATGTTTTGATTTGATTGATGCAGTGAGTTGTGATTGAAGCTCTTTTTATTTTTATTTCTGAGCGGGGGAAAGAAAGATTGAATTTTAAGTTTAAAAATTGGCCAAGTTTAAACCTGTTTTTTGGTACACGTGAATCCATTGTATGGTATTGGTGAAACTAATGCATATGTATGGGGGGATGTTTGTTAATTTTGCTTGTTGTATGTTGAGAACAGCTACAGATGAAAGTGAGATTCTGATGGCAGCGGTTATGGGAAAGTTTGAGTTGTTGTATCATACATGAAGGCGTTGTATTTTAAAAGCGATTGAATCTATCTTTGGACCCTATTTATGCTAATTGAACTTTGTCTTTTCGATTATGTAGTTTGTTTGATTGACTAAATTAAAGATAGTGAATCTTGTGGCAGACTTCAAATTTTAGCAGATCTCTTGATAGTGGAATATGGTGTTTTTATCTCATTGAATTGTCAATTGGCTTTTGCAGTTTGGACTTTTGTTAATTGAATTGACAACAGTTTTATCTACTTGGTTATATATCTGTATTGCATTGCACGTAGACATATCTATTGCAATTTATTTAGAAGTAAGGAAGACATGAAGCTAGTAGAGTGAAATGAGTTATCATATTTTGCAAAATATCCATTCTCGATACTCTAATTTCACATTTTGCATGGTTATTGATCCATTTCTTTCAAGTTCTATAGCTAGATACTCTATTTTTGTTGATTAAGGCTCTGCTTGGCCTGATTGCTTTTGATGTTACAATTATGAGTAGTGAGAAACTTCTATTTCTTAATAAATTGAAAAGAGGGCAAGTTTAACGTAGATAGATGAGTGATATTCTGGGGCACAAGCCAATTTCTTCGATATTTGTGCATGTGACAAATAACATTTGCCAATAGTACTCATACTTTCCTTTTGGCGCTTGATATTGTCCTGTAGGTTAGTATGAATTTGATATGAGATAGGACTTCTGATGTTTGGGAGAGTTTGGGCTGGGCTGGGGGTATCCCAGGCATTGGTGTTTTTGTGTTGACAAATTCAACCTATTTTAAGTGTTGCCTTTTTATGGGTGAATGGTTGGGAGCTCTTCCAATCCTTAATATTGTATTGCTGATCGCAATATAGTTGATGGGTTACTCTGAAATTGGGCAAACAAATGTGTTTTACAGTCTACACTGTTGAAGACATGATAAACAGTTGAAGCACATATTGAATTTGTTTGGGATGTAATGATTTTTCGCAGGATGTTTAATAATTTATTTTTATGCTTGCAGTCAAGTATACAATAACCACCCAACATGTTTGATTGTGGTTCAAAGTCTCAATATATTACAGGACAACGAGACAAGTTTTTAAGGTATGTATGTGTTTCACTAATAGAAATTGTTTTACTTTGTTCCCTCCATTGGTTATAAAAGTAGTGTTGATGTTGCCTAGAGTAATTCTGGCCTATGTGAACAAAAGTTACGCATGATAATGCAATAGCTACATTTTCTTACTGCTCTTGAATGATGACTGTATTATATGATGCCTTGTGGTCTCTACTCTCTTTTGTTTGACGTATGCGGCTGAGGCATTTTTTCTATTAAGGTTGGACGACCTGGACTCCAGACTTTCATCCCCATCAACTTCAGCTGCAACAAACAAATGTGGCTTCAATATTGATGTTATGGGTCGTGGTAGCCATACGACTCCTTCAAAGTCCTTTAAGAGGGGGATCAGAAAGGGCTCTCAAGGGCTAAAGTCTATTGGCAGATCCCTTGGATTTGGAGTATCTCGAGCAGTATTTCCAGAGGACCTCAAAGCATCTAAGAAGAAAATATTTGACCCGCAGGACAAAATTCTCACATTTTGGAACAAGTTTTTTGTGATGTCGTGTATTGTGGGTGTATCTGTGGATCCACTGTTCTTTTTTCTTCCTGTTTTTGATAAGCATTCAAGCTGCCTAGACATAGATAAAAAATTAGCCATTACGGCTACAACACTGCGAACGGTTGTTGATGCTTTCTATCTTATTCACATGGCTCTCCAATTCAGAACTGCCTACATTGCCCCATCATCACGGGTGTTTGGACGTGGTGAACTTGTGATAGATTCTGGGAAGATTGCAAAACGATACTTGAAGTGCTATTTTATCATTGATTTCCTTGCGATCTTTCCCCTACCCCAGGTTTGAGAAAATTTTGTAGTTATTTGAACTTTGAATTACTTATTACTACTTTTATCACTTTGTAGTTATTGTCTATATTGTCCCTTACATAATTAATATGATATTTGCGATGACATTTAAGTGACAATGTAGTTTAATGTAAAATTAAGGGTTGATTGGGAAGATTACTTGATAACTGATATTATGCTAAAAGGTCCTATATTTTGGAAATAGTTACAAATGCTAAAAGGACTTATATTAGGAATGTGAGGGAGTATTTGGTACATTGCTTTTCGTAGTTGGAACCACTAGTTTGAAAAATTTGGGTAACTCAACATCTTGGAATAATTTTTTTTCTTTTATAATATATACTTTTCCATATTTATATTATAAACACCTACTTTAACAAATATTTTTAATATAATCACCAAAAGGAAACAAATATTTTAATTTAAACAACTAATAGTCAAACCTACTAATCAAATTGAATCAACTCTCATCTATATGCTATCAACTAATAGCTAATTGTCACACAAAGGCATATTGCTTCTCATCAAGTTACTTGTACCCGCACATGGTGACTGCTCCTTTGTTTTCTATGTGCTACTGTGAAAGCGCATGCATAAATATCAATATACAGATTTATTCTTTTCCAGCTATTGTTGCGCAATTGTCAAGCTACATTGTTTTGGTTTTTCCATCACCATAGTTATACTATGATTATTGGTGACAACTTATTTGATTCCTGAGAAATAATTGATATTTTTATTTTCCTTTTTTTATTATTACTACCTCCGTTTGTGAAATTTTGCCACTTTTGATTTGGCACGTTTTTTAAGAAATGGGATTTTGGGGGTTTTTTTTATTAGCGGAAGGAGGGATAAAATATAGTATTTTTTTAATGATGTGAGAGGGAAAAATTACACAAAAAAGGAAATGTATCAAGTTTTGGAAAACAACCCAAAAAAGAAAATGTGGCAAGTTTTTGTAAACAGAGGGAGTATTCATTTTCTGTTTCTTATTCTGTATCCTTTTGCAGATTGTTATCTGGAGATTTCTGCAGGGATCTACTGGCTCAGATGTTAGCACTACAAAACAAGCACTGTTTTACATTGTTTTGCTTCAGTTCATTCCAAGGTTTGCCCGAATTTTACCTCTAACATCAGAACTGAAAAGGACTTCTGGTGTCTTTGCTGAAAGTGCTTGGGCTGGTGCAGTGTCATATTTGCTGCTATACATGCTCGCCAGTCATGTAAGCTTCTTTAAACTATTGTATTGTGTTTCACCTCACCAGTTAGGTTGGTTCTACAGTTTATCAAGGAATTATTTACATTTTTCTGATGGAAGAAAACCTTCAAACATGCATAAACCAAAATACTAGTGTCCTTTACTGTGACAAACTGTACTCAAAGAAACAGCAGTTTAAAATGGACTTATTCTTCTTTTCACTCTTTTGCTCACCTTAATGTGATGTCCTCAGCCATGTAGTTGTGCATTGTTTTTTTGTGGACTCCTTAAATATTTAACTTGAGACTGATTGTCTGATTAATACTTACTACTGCACAGCCACCAGGAACTACTTTGGTTTTGTTGTACTCCCTCCGCCCCAGTAAATTCTTCCATGTTGCTTGTTCACACTTTTTTAAGCAATTTTTTATGTTGACATTTTTGTCCTCAAATTTGTGGATTACATTTTATTGAGAATCGCGTCACTTTTTAGTATTTATGTTAAATAAGGGTAATTTGGGAAAGTTAGGAAAAATATATAGTATTAATTAGGAAGTAGGAAGATATAGTGGTACAACTCAAAATAGAAAGTTGGAAGAAATTAGTGGGACGGAGTGAGTATTAACTTACTATACATAAAGCTCACTACTATTTAATGCCTATGGATGGGTTATATAAGGCTTGGTGGTGTTGAGAAACAGATCAGAGTAATTTCTCAACATATACTTGTCTGTCGTCAATGCTTGTGAACCTAACTTTCATTTTCTTTTTTCCATCTCAATATTTTCATCCATAATAAGCAAAATTTTAAAGAACTACATTCTCAGTTCAGGTTCAATCTGACATTTGAAAACATTATTGTTTGTTTTGTAACATATTTCTTTTTTCCGCATACTGTGAATTACTTAGGCATAGGAATTGAAGATATTATCCTCAGCATCTGCTAGTTGTCAGCTATCATGCTCCTAACATTTCTTCCAATTATCAAAATGGAAATAGAAATATTGATATGCCAGTTTGCATCTCCTGTGTATGAAATCTCTTCCTAGGGCATTGTTAATGGTGCTTATTCAGGGAATTTCGTAGAGCAATGTATTTCTGTTTCTGTTCTTTGCAGATAGTTGGGTCATTCTGGTACTTCTTGTCAGTGGCACGAAATGATACATGTTGGCGGAAATCTTGTGGAAACAATAATAATACTTGTTCCCCTGATTACTTATATTGCGGAAGCCAAATGAAGCCAGGTTTCAGTGGTTGGAACCGATCGATGTTAGTCTCCGATTGCCCTGTGGATGGAAAAGATAATCCTCCATTTGATTTTGGAATCTTCCAGCAGGCTTTGTCATCTGGCATTGCTTTCTCCACGAAATTTGTGTCCAAATATTGTTATTGTCTCTGGTGGGGGCTGCAGAATTTGAGGTAGAAAACTTAAATGCATTAGCTGCTCTTGTGCAAAATACACTAACCATAAAAATTTCAGTAGTTTAAACCATATATTGCCGTGTACTCAAAGTATTTTCGCACTTGATTGTCCTTAAACTTACTTTTTTCTGTCCTCTGCATTTCTTGCTTTTCTGTTTTGCTTTATTTTTCAATGAATTTTGGGATAGTCTTCTTAACAAATCTACTGACTTCTGCTGTTCCAAGTTTTTGATTTGTTGCTCATAAAAGGTTAGCAGTTGTAATATTTCCTTAGATTTGAGCAAGTCATTTTTCGGTGCCTTTTGTTTTGTCTTTCATCTTTCTCGTGTTGTCACTATTGTCACTGCAATATGGTTCAGGCTTTGGATCATGGAGAGGTCTTGCTAACTTTTATGGTGCTTTGATAAAAAATTACCTATCCTTGCTCTTATACATTCTCATATATCTGTTGAAGTTTTATAAAATTTGCAGCAATATAGTTTGGTAATCAAGGCCGCTGTAGGAATCATGCATGCTTTATGTATCTTTTTGCAGCACGCTTGGACAAGGACTTCAAACCAGCACTTACCCTGGAGAGTCCATATTTAGCATAGCACTCGCCATTTTGGGGCTCATCCTTTTCGCGCTGTTGATTGGAAATATGCAGGTACCTAATAAAACTAGGCATTGCATTACACATCGGAATCTCTGGGACTCAATGCTTGTGCCTTGTAGTATCTTTATCCTGTCGTTTTCTCCTAAAATTATGTGGTTGCGTCTTCTGTGTAAGGATACTGTCAATGTATTCTTTTGTTCATCCTTTTTGACCAGTGATATTTTAATTGGATTGATTTTTTTTCCTTTGTCAAATATAATATTAGAAAATGAACAGCTACTTCCCAATTTTGTTTATACTTCTGAAATGCAACTAGATGAATTGAGTCATTGAGATGAAAAATGATTATAAATGCGATCTTTTTTTGGTTTGTTTGAAACTTGATAAATGAAATTTGTGATCACAAAGAAAAAAGAAAAAGAAAATGACAGAAAGAAAGAAAGAAAGAAAAGAGAAAATTCCAGCAGTAATAAATGAAGCTTTTTAGCCGAGAGGCATCATGGCGGTCCATCTTAAACAACTTCCTGTTCTTAAAACCTGCATGCTTCTGCTGCTAAGCTGTTGTGCATTACACTTTTTATGGCTTTGACAATTCCGTCAGCCAATATTATGAAAAAGGGTTTGGAAGATACACTGCATCACATGCATATGTGCTTTGGTGGAGCTAAGTGGATTTTCGAATCTCCATTCTCGAAATTCTCTTCTGTTACATATTTGATAGCATTAATGTTAAGCAACTTCCAACCTCTAGTTTTATAGGAGATACTGCCGGAATATCAGACTTTTTTTTTAAAAAAAAAATCTTTAAATTTGACAATTCACAATGGTTCATAGATTTTGATTTGGAATTTAAATGACTTTATCTTGGGCATGAGATCATGTTGTGCTTAACATTGGTAGTGGCATAACCATAGCATTTTTGGCTAATGAGATCATGTTGTGCTTAAAATGACTATCTGAAATACATGGAACAATGTGGGATTTACCATCTGTAATGTCTGAACTTTATTGATATTTTGATGTTGCCGCAGACATACCTTCAATCACTTACTATTCGGCTTGAGGAGATGAGAGTTAAAAGGCGTGATTCAGAGCAATGGATGCATCATCGCTTGCTCCCACCAGAACTAAGGGAGCGAGTCAGGCGCTATGATCAGTACAAGTGGTTAGAAACACGTGGAGTGGACGAAGAGAGTTTGGTTCAAAGTTTACCCAAGGATCTCAGACGAGACATAAAACGTCATCTTGGTCTTGCTTTGGTGAAGAGGGTAATATATCTGTTTGGAATTTACTTCTCTGTGCCTCTAAATTTTACAGAATCAACTGCTATTTGATATCTCACAGTTACTCAAATTTATATGTGAGCGTGCTTAAGGATGGCAACGAGTACGCGGCCCGGCGGGGCAGGGTGGGTGGGTGGCGGGGGGACTGTTCCTACCCCCACCCCCTTTTATCTTTTTCTATCAAAAATGTATATTAATAATATATATAATACTTCCTCCATTCCGAATTAGTTGCTCGATCATTCATTTTTCGGTATGTCAAATAGTTGCTCCGTTGCCTTTTACTTTGACATTATTAATTTCGTTAGTTTATTACTATTATTATTATAATTTTATTTTTATTTTTAATTTAATATTTTAAAATTAATTTTTTTTAACCCCCCCCCCCCGGGTGCCGGGCATGTGGCGGGGATGGCGATCCCACCCCATTGCTACCTGCGCGTGCTTAGTTAGTCAATGGGAATTGAAATTAAAATCAGAATAGATTGATTCTTAATTGTAAAACCCTTTATCTTGAAGGAATTTAGTTATTCAATTTATGGGGAATTTAGATAAGATCTAATGCACATGTATGGTGAAATTATTCTGGTTTCTGATTCCCATAACCTTGAACGGAATGCCCCCTACTCTTTTATTCATTTGATTACTTGTAATCTCCTGAACTTTTCAGGTGCCACTATTTGAGAACATGGATGAAAGGCTGCTTGATGCGATTTGTGAGAGGCTGAAGCCCTGTTTGTTCACCGAACATACTTACATTGTTCGAGAAGGCGATCCGGTTGATGAGATGATATTCCTCATTCGTGGCCGTCTAGAGAGTGTGACAACCGATGGTGGGAGAAGCGGTTTCTTCAACCGCAGTTTACTGAAAGAGGGAGACTTCTGTGGCGAGGAGCTTCTAACCTGGGCGCTGGATCCAAAGTCTGGTTCCAATCTTCCATCATCTACTCGAACTGTGAAGGCACTTACAGAGGTGGAAACATTTGCCCTCACAGCAGAAGAGTTAAAATTTGTTGCAAGTCAATTCAGGCGGCTCCACAGCCGACAGGTCCAACATACCTTCCGTTTTTACTCACAACAATGGCGTACTTGGGCTGCTTGCTTTATTCAAGCAGCATGGCGCCGGTATTGCAAGAGGAAAACCATGGAGCTGAGAAGGAAGGAAGAAGAAGAAGCAGAAGGATTAACCGGCGCTAGCAGCAACGCTAGTGGAGGTTCGTATAGCATTGGCGCCACATTCTTGGCATCGAGATTTGCAGCAAATGCTTTGCGGGGTGTGCACAGAAACAGGAATCTCAAAAGCGCTCGTGAGTTGGTTAAGCTTCAGAAGCCTCCAGAGCCTGATTTTTCTGCCGACGCAGATTAACTGCTGGTATTTCTAACCGATCAGTTTGTGTACTGCTCCTGAATATGTAATGTCTTAGGAGCTTGTGGCACTGGAAAATACATACTGCTTTAAGAGAAATGAATGGGTGTATTGTTTTGTGCCTTGTAATTCCAGCTTTCAAGAAATATGTAAAGACAAGATTCTCCTGCTTCCTTGTATATTAAAAGTTGACTTTGCGTGATTTAGGACACCACTTTGGATAAATGTCGTGTGTTTGCGTGTCTCTTTAGATATACATGAATCGATAGTGGTTTTCATACCATCACCGCTCAACTCTTGCTGTCATTATTGG
>MAYD01403782.1:0-11375 GCA_001909325.1 Ruellia speciosa
TAGATTATTTATTTTTACCTTTTTTATGGTACATTTACTTCCATATTTCTCCATCAAATTCCACTTGCTATAAATTTTGATTTCATCATTACTTTACATTATTTGTAATAAATAACACAAATATTCTTTTGAAAAAAATAAAATTATTATTTATATGTATGTTTATTGTTATAATTTTAAAATGTTTAAAAAATACTAAAAAATTCATTATATACTGTTGTTTTGTGAGATAATTTTTAAATTTCAATTTTCATATTATAATATTATTAACCAACAATCTTATTTACTCAAAGTTTATTGGGTGCTAGAATTTCAATTTTGCCAAACTCTGTGCAATTCTTGCTTTGTTGTTATCTAAATGCTGAAATGGTTTTCCCTCTTCATTCGTGTTACTTTTGAAAGTGATTCGAATTTGGTTATTTCGTGGTCAAATCGCCAATAATTTGTTCACTGGAGACTACAGAGGGAGTTTGTGAAATCATAGAGCTTTTACAGCATGCTAACTCATTGTTTTCAAGCATATTTGATGTCAGTGAAATGGTGTGGCAGGTTCCAATGGAGCCAACAGCACGTGTGTTTAGTTTTATAATAAAAATAAATTATACTTCTTCCGTTTCGAAATAAATGCAACGTTTCATGTGGACACGTTTGTCGATATAGAACTTTAACTATTAATGTCGTTAATTATCAATAGGTAAAAAATATATAAAATTGATATTTTGAAAATACTCGTTAAGATAAATCTAACAAGACCCCACATGACTATTTTTTTTTTAAATATAAGCTACAAATAATAGTCAAACTAAAATATGTGAATAGTAAACACTATGCAAACGTTGCATTTATTTCTAAACGGAGGAAGTATTCCCTATGGCACACAAAATGTGTGGCATTGACTTTGGCCAGGGTTTTAAGGAGGAGGGAATGAGAAATAACGTATTTTAATAATTATAGAATTTATAATATTGAGAGAGTTAAAAAGTAATTAAAAAAGAGAATATTGCATTTATTATGTAGCAATCCAAAATTGAATATACGGTATATATTACGCATAGTACGGATATTTTACTAATATGAAATATATTTGATGGTAGAGTGGATTCCAAGGATGATTGAAATCTATTATCAAACATAAAACACAACTCTTTTAAGTCAAATTCTAAAAATTTAAATGCAATCTCAATTCTCATGTTAAATCAACCGTCCCATTTGTAATTTTTTACACTTTTGTTCTAAAATTGTTTTATTGTAAAAATGATTCTATTATCGTTAAACTATTAGCAGAAAAGGGTTCTTAAAAATATTGTTCAGGGATGAACCGATGCAGCTAGAGGCAGTTACTATAATTTTACTAAATATAAAAGTTCGTCACCCCTAATATAAATTTTTGCGTCCGTCTTTGTTATTGCTAATCGTTAACTAATACGAACACATGAGAGGCCTTTTCTGCCCATTTTTAAAATTAAAAGGACCAATGTACAATTTTAATAGTAATCAACTCGTAAAAGCTCATTAAACATTTATTATATTAGTCTCAGCGCACTGAAGTCCCTTAACCTTAAGATCAAGGAACTGCCTCGCAGGTGGAAACATAAAAGAAACAGACATGATTGAAATCAACATGAGCAGATATAGAAACATAGGGGCAGCTGGGGGTCGAATAGAAGACCCCCTCCCCCTAATATATCAAATAAATGACCAAACTCACCTAAAAATTCTAGCTGTTAAGGAAGAAAATTATTAAACAAATGCAAAAGTTAAAAGGAATTTTTCTAATAGATAACAAGACCAATTTAAAAGTTAATTAAAAAAAATCTAAAGTTAAGACACCAAACTTGTGAATTTTGTGAATTTCTTACAAATTGTTTTACAATCATGTCAATACTTACTATATAGGATCGCATGTCGTGTGCATGTTTTAGCACATTGAATATGCATACATAGTTAAAAGCTTGGCTTAGATAACTTGGAGAGAAGGCAAAACAATTGAGCACTTTATAAAGACAATGAATACATAGTTTAACTACGCTTTGTACAAATAATGTCCGTCAATGACATCAAGCCTATAACAACTTGAAGAGGATGAGCTTCGAACACATAACTATGCAAAATCTCTCTGTAAGGCACCGATCTCACAGCTGTCTTTAGCTAGAATAGGGAAACTTCCCAACTACAGAATGCTCATTCAATTTCGACTTAACCTACCATCTGAGTAGTTCTTTCACTTAACTACAGCAGCTTGCGTAGTGACTTTACTCAACAATGTTGTAATGATATGATCAAAATGCTCAAATTTGACGCATATATATACTTTCAGAAGGTGGTTTGGTTTCTATCTTGTTTGCGTCGAGCAGGTTCAATTCAACCTGAAAAAAGGGCAAAACTTCCTATATATTTTTTTCATGATCGAAAAAGATCAGATAGTGGGAAATGAAAGGTGTAAATACTCACATACTTGTCACTGGTGTCACTGGTGCTCATAAAATTTTCCTTCTTCTGAGGTAAAAGTACATGAGAAAGAACCCGACTATGGCGCCAATAAATATTCCAGCAGTTGTTAGCCAGAAGGCATACTGCAGAGAAATAGTGTTTCAGCACAGAGTTACAGACATTTGGAAAGGAAATTTAAATGAAGGAGAGCAACAATGGAGCACACCACGTGTTCCTCGAGATATGACCTCAGGTTCATGCCAAATATACCTGCCAAGTTCTCAGGTATGAGATTAAAATCAAATATCTCTCATCAAATGCCCAGTGCCCACAGTTACATCTAGAATGTACTAATAATGCAATGTCAAAAGACACCAACCGCGCTGTCTCTTCATAATTTGTCCATAGCTTAGATTTAACGATAATTATTTCAACCTTATTACAAATTGAAACAAAATAGAGTAGGCATATGTGTATTAACATTCAAACAACCTTCAATTTAAAGAAAAAGATAGTATAGGCTTGCACCAACAGTGAACAAGGAGATTGGAGAACTTGTTTATCAAACTCATCACTGTACTCCAACAATATTTTTGTAATACAATGGAATGTCACTATAGAAGAGACAAAGCAGATTTATCTTACAGAAGTAGGATAACTTACCTGCAACTAAAGCACCAACTGCAATGCAAAATGTCCCAACCTGCAGCAGAAGTTCCACCCTACTTACCTCAAGCCGCCGAGAGCTGGTACAGGAAATCTTATTGTCATTTGATTAATGAAGGTCATAAATAATATTCTTTGAATTTGCTAAAAATGAACCAGGAAATGCTACATGATAAGGAGCTACTTTATATAGAAATGGGGATGGCCAATAGGGTATGAATTGCTCAACTATGTTTCAAGATGCCCTGCATCAGATATTCACTTGAATGGCAGGTGCTGCATATGGTGAAATTTTTTAAGCTTATAATCATAGTAATAAGTCGGTTGCTGCCTTGAACTTCATTGCTTATATGCTGCAGCTTAGTCTATAATAGCGGTTCGTCTACACTGCAGCACATCATGATAAGTTTTAATATAATTCGACGATGAGGTGTATAATTCAGCGACAAGTTTGAAGATATGTATCGATAAGTTTAATTATGCCACTAGTAGTATGCAGCAATAGATATAGTATAATTCAGTAATTATGTGTATATACGGTATAAGGTGTATACAATTCATGTATAGAGTACATATAATTCAGCAATATATATATCAGCAAAAGAGCTTGAAGAATTTATTCGCATTGGGGTGGCCGAGGCAGCGTCCCGGCACCGAGACCGAGCGTGCAACGAGCCGAGCTGTGCCCAGTCTCGATTGAGTTTGGGCAGCACGGCGAGGCAAGCTGAGCGCAAGGTCGAGGCATTGGGTTGGATGAGGCGGCGCCCCGGCACCGAGACAATGGAATATATCTAATTCAGCGACGAATAACTTCATCATGGTAGTTTCAATATTCAAACAATGGAGTATATGTAATTCAAAATAGAGTATGTTTAATTCAGTGGCAGGGTATGTGTCAAGATATGCTGATAGAGCGTGCGTTAGCAGGGTAGCTGGCAGCCCATAAAAGAGCTTTGCCAACTCATAACATCTCTGTTCTCGTCATTTTTTTCAAAAGAAAACACATTACTACTATTGCAACTGATAATGGTATGTGTACGCGGTAACTTCTGAATTTTGGTCAATGCTTCATTTAGTAGAAACAATTTTGTTTTTGGATTATTGCACCCCATGAATTAGCAATAAAATGCAAACTTCAGACTTCCCTCATTTAGGTTTAACTTTTATGCAGCATTGTACTTTTATTGTATTATCTCTACATGGATAAAGTGTTCCATTATTCAATTCAAAGAAAAAACACATTTCAGTTCCAAAACAATAAAAAACCATTTACCTACTATTTCAGATAAGCTTAGGAGCCAATTTGCTTTGAGATTTAGTTTAGGGTTTATTTTTTAGGATCATAGGAAACGAGAGGCAATTACAATCAATTGTATATAGTTTAACCCCAAAGGAGGATTCAAACCTGGAATGGTACCAAAACCGCCATTAGACCAATAATATAATTACTTTGGGATGATTAGTTTTGACCTGATAATTTCTTGAAAATTTTCCTCTAATTAAGTAATGCACATTTTAGGCTCAAGAATGAAGATGGGTCCAAGCATCAAAGTCCGCATCGCATGGATGATATCAGCAAATAGAAAACCCTATCAGTCATGGCTACTAACAAACCTGAGGTTAACAGCAATTGAATCTTCCATTTCCTTGGCTGAATCAAGAAGTCTCTCTGCTTGACCATGACAAGATTCACACCTGCCATTTGCATGAGAGTAAGTGAGACGATACCAATTGCTGAATGATATGCTATTTATCAAGAAATAGGATCACTGATAAAATATTTTAGCATAAACAAAACTACTGCAGTGCCTAAGCTGACAAACATGCATATAACAGTGTGAAAAAGTTACAGTCTCCTGTAAATACACAACCCATGTCAATCAAAAACAAAATTAGATCAAATCTGGTATTCTCCTGGGGGCCTTAATAAGAATTTTTTACTACGTTAACACAAATGAATCCTCAGATCCCGGAATTCAGTCGCATAAACAATCTATAGAAGAACAATCCCTTGCCAAGCCTTATTAATAAGGCTAGATATTTTTAACACCACATGCATATCAACTACCATTGCTAGTCATCAAGACACCCACCACGTTTCTATTTTATTGTTTTTGAAACCTTTAAAAAGTGGGGCTGTGATTTGGTTTGTGGCTATGGGGGTGCATGTTCCTTCCTCGTGTTCTAACATGGTGCTTATGAAGAGACACCATCCGAATGGAAACATTGGATAGTTTCAAGAGATCACCTTTGGAGATAATTTTCTAAAAGCATTTCAATTTCTTCCTCTTCTTCTGCAAGACACATGCGTCAATGGTCAGAATTGTATCTATACAATGAAAAGAAACGCCAGGGATTTCTTCGGGATGGATCAACCATTCATGACTCACCTTCAGCAATCTCTTTTTCTGAAGCAACGGCACATACCATCTCATTATTTTTTAGGAGACTGCAGTTTCTTCCCATAATACAAATTTGACGTATTTCATGAGTGTCTTCAAGGATATCAAGCAACATTTGTTTAAGGGCTCCGGCTCTTGAACCTAATTCAACCTTCAACCGAAAAAAATATAAATGATTTCTTAGTAATAACTGCTGGTAATGGACTGGTGCATATGAAGATATATAGAGTAAAACGAGGGGGAAAAAACTATGTACCAGCGTCTGCTTGTTAATCCTAAGTTCCTCCAATACGTCAGCAGTCAATCGATTTGGAAGCACCTCGAGCAAACCTTGCACCTGCAACATGAGTAGTTTACCTGCTGATAAATAATAATAACTCCATTCAAACATGAAGGCAAGTTTCTGCCAGATGCTAAGAACAAGATATATGAAGTAACTGTATATATTGATCTTGTTAAATTAATCATATGAGAATGGGCAATAAACTTTGGGTAATGGAACTCTTCAACTGCTGCTGTGAAGAATCTCGATAGCCAAGAACAAGACATATGAAGTAACTGCTTATATATTGATCTTGTTCAATTAATCATACGGGAATGAGCAATAAAATTTGGGTAATGGAACTCTTCAACTGCTGTGAAGAATCTCAATAGCTATAAGAATGAAATACCGAGAAAAAGGTATTATTAATATCCATAGGATTACGAGTTACGCTAAAATGTGAATTTTTTATTATGTTGCTGAATTATTTCATTCCTTCACTTGTGTAATGTTCCAACTAACTCCATTAAACGAAAACATAAATTGGAGGGTTTATACTTAACAGGCAAAAGGAGTATGGAGGCAGCCAACTTAACCTCATGGTCTAAATCTTTTCATCAATTAGCAAACACAAACAAGTAGGAAGACCCTCATACACCAACCCAGAAGCTTGGCCTGGGACAAGAGCAGAAATATCAGAACATACACTCACTATGTTCCAATACTCACACGTGGTTCTAATTCCATTAATCTGTTCTCCAGGCGTTGTATTCGAGATTGTAGTGCTGCCTCAACCACCTGAAAGAAGTCAAAATTGATTCTTCAAAGAATTTCATAACTCATGTTTGCAAAAAAAACACCAGAATCAGGACAGTGTACAAGAGAAAACATGTGACATATACCAGCGCCTTTTCAGAACTTAAGTTAGCTATTGGCAATAAAGGGAAACCCTGAAGGATATATGTGGTTAACTTTTATCTGTCTCCAACCTCAAAATTGAAAAAAGGTCACATATAGCATGCTGGACTACGTAAAGAAGGCATCAACATGGCATAAGTCAGAAATGAATCAGAGGACACACTTAATGTTTCTGCACTCTGTGATCTATCCCACTGTAAAAAAAAAAATATAATTATACACAATTGACAAGGGAAAGAACATAACTGGGAACTGGATGGCACACTGAACAACATAGCTCATATCTCACATGACGGGGAAAATGTTAAGTATGTGTTATTTTTTGCAAAACTGTTCTTCACACAGTAACAACTGCATCTAACCATTAATTAATAATTCCTCCGTTTTTTTATTTTTGTAACATACTGACTTTTAGCACTATTCACATACTTCAGTTTGACTATCATTAGCGACTTGCATTTAAAGTTATGTATCGGCAAACATGCCGGTGAAAAGTGTTAAAAAAATTTTGAAACGGAGGAAGTATATTAAAACTCTTAAACTTGCAAATCAGAAGATAGATAAATGACACTCGATTTGAACATCGTCAGCACCACATTAGCAGTACAATTAAATTTTTCATTGACAACAAAGATTGGGTAAATATTAGAACCTTACAGATTATCCATGACAGTACATAAATGCATGTGCCTACAGATTGCAGTAATAATGAAGAAACAGCAGATTTCTTATGCCACAATTTCGAAACAATAATTTGGCGGGTAACCAACCTCAAGAACAAATGGCATCGAGTGCCCTCCACTCATATTCTTAGGATTTAAGCGTGGTAACAAATTATCAATGAAAGCTTTTCCTCCTTTACTGTGGACAACCAAATCAAATGTTACATCACTACAAATAAGCAAAAATATATGTAAAATTGACTGCAAAAGCCATATGATAGATGAGGGGTATTACCGGTTATAGTTGAATATATAAACACACTCTTCCATTACAATTGCCCGTAATGAACCCAAATTCAACAAAATTGCACGTTGTCGTACCTTTAAGAGGTCCGAAGTTAAAATGTATCATGAAAAAACATTATCAACAAAGACTACAATGAAAAGTTAACAGGTTACTGTGAGACTATAATAGATGCAAATCACAGCTAGATCAAATTACCACTGATTCTTTGACTCTTTGTTTGGATGGAAAGAATAAAAGGAAAAGAAAGGAGGAACAGGCTATTAAGACTTTATTGCATTTGAGAGTAAAAGTTTCAGTAGAAAGAAGAGAAAAAATGATGGAAATGGAAGGAAAATGCCTCCCTTACAGGCTCAAAAGATATATTCTGCCAAAGATGGATGGATTTGGATGGAAAATTCATCATTTGTTTTCCTTCCTTTTCTATCTCACACCCCCATAATTGTTAAGATCACAACTTTGTAATTGACTCATAGAGCATAGGTCAAATTCAGACATCAATAACCAGAGCTTAACTTCAGAGTTGCTGGCTGCAGGGTGATGATTTATTGTCAGAATTCATCTAAACATCTTAAAGTCCACATAGAACTTTGACATCAATTTACCAAACTTCAGGCAATAAACAAAATCATGACAATACAAACAATCAATATTGGCGGTACTCAATTCTGACAAGTGGTTAACATGTACAATGGTATACGGCATTCACTATCAGTACCAGCAATGAAGGCATTGAGTTCGTCAACCACAGTGATGGATCAACACTCCTAATATCTCGAGGCCGGAGGCCTGCAAAATTAATGTTGAAAGAAACAACTATATTATACAAAAATAACCATTTAAAGTGATCCTCTAATAAACTTTTACATTGCACAAGTGACCCTCTAATAAACTTCTACTCACCACTAGATTTTAACAAGTGTCTTCGATTTATTTTCCTTGTAGATACCATCCCATTAGACCTGACTTCTACAACCTGTGGATGCAAATGGGATAAACAGGATCAGACATGTAGTTGTAAAGTGGTAGCGCTTAAGTACAATTTCTGAGATATGTATTTTATAAATCACCCATATTTATTCAAGAGAAGAAATTTCTTTTCAGGCTTACACCTGCTAAGTTCAAGCATTGATCTGATTTTTATTCCTGTATCTTCAGAAATGGAACAATAAAATAAGAAAAGATAAATAAGAAATCTTGATAGTTCTCCATTCTGTTATTTCTTTCGTAGCAACAGTTACAAGTGATTGAAGAAACAGCCAAGAAGCAAATTAATGACCCCAAAATCCATCTCCAAGAACATGTATACACTTGGAGTAGATACACGGAATAGTTCCAGCTTAAAATCGGATAACTTGTTCCTTTTCTGTCAAGAACAAGGCATCTCCATAATTTCAAACCCTGCTACTTTCACCAGCATCCATCATCCCAAAGCCCTAAAGTTCGGAGTGAATACGAAAGCCCAATTTTGACTATCTCCACGCTTTGTGATTCTAACAAAAAACTACTCAAGAAATTGAAGATATACTATCACAACCATTGCATAGACGAATGACAAATTATAATTTCTTAATTGAATTTCCTTCCAGTTAAATCAAATCAGCCGCAAACTCAGAAAATCAAAGTAAACAAACCAAAGTTCAAGCGAACAAATACCTCATAAACAGGCTCCCGAATCCCCAGAGACAGAGCATCACCGACTGCCGAACTTTTCTGGGAAGCCGCAGAACCATTGGTCAACTTCCCCGCAATCCCCTCCTCGAACTCCACCTCATCGCGGAGGACCACATGATCCCCATCATCTTTATCCAACACAGCATCCCCGAAGGTCTCCCTCTCCTCAATACACTTGACGCCAAGATCCTTGGGCCGGAATCCCGGTAGGGCGTGGTCCCGGCCCTTCCGGCGCTGCAAGGCCGAGAATTTCCGCGAAATGTGGCATTTGGATCGCGACAGGGAGATTCCGGCCAAGATCAAGCGCAATTGGTGCGGGGAGTGGAGATGCAAGTGCAGCAGATTGGGCGGAAAGGGATGCAGAGCGAGAGGAGCAGATCCCATGGTTGAGACTTGAAAAGAGAGGAAAAATCCAATTCCAGTGTGGATTGGGGGACGCAAATGCAGGTGGTGTCGAGGGCTGAGGAAATTGGTGGCTGAGAAGAGTGGATTGATAGTTGTGGAGAAGGAGGTTCCATGTGTTGCTTTGAGGGGCCGCTTCAGCTTGCCTTCCAAGGACTATTCTTTGTCCCTTACGCCGCAACGGTCTTCTCGCTTTCCACTTTGGATTGGTTGTTTTTCGTTTAATTGTTTGATGGGAAGATAATTTCGAATGATGACAGTGTCCTGAAAATTTTAAATTGTATTAAAATGATATATTTAAATTGCATTGGTTCTTAATCTATTTTTTTAGACCTTCAATTAGTTAAAAAAAATCTAGAATGATCAGTAGAATTTAAACAGTCAAACAACGCTTGATATCAACAACCTTTACGCTTCCCCCTTATGAGCCCTTGGCAATGTGACATTCTCAATTGTAATTAAATAGTTGGTTTGACCAATGTTGTCCTAGCAAATGTCAAGATATCCAATATGACAACAGCTCATGGCAATCATGTCATTCCTTTAATTCTAATATTAACATAACCCCCTCTCCCCACCCCCCAAGAAGTCCAATGCAGCAACTCGAAGGCCATAGGACAATTGGGCAAATGTAACGAACTTGAGTAGCTTCTTAAATAAGATAAAAGTGGTCTAACTCATGATGAGTCTGGAATATCACATTAGCATTAAATGGGGCCTAGGATACCACGAATACCCTTGTTACCTTTCCAAAACCCTTAAATCCGCATCAGAAACTCAAAACCCTTCACTTCTTCATCTTCCAAGCTTTGAAATTTCTCTTTCGGATATCACAATTTTCTCTAAACATTTGCATAATTGTGATTTCATAAATGGCTACCAAAAAACCCACGGTGGCATCTCGACAAATTCTAAAGAGAATACCCCAACGGTCCCAACATGCCCTAGTTTATTTATTATGAACCAAAATATACGCCGACTCTTCCTTTTCACAATATGGTCTCCAAGGACAACACCAACAACTTGCCAGGAGTGTTCTTCTCTATTGCTCTAGTGAAACCCATCAAGAACAATTTCTTCTTGATGAATTGTGTTACACCGGAAACAGTGACTAACCTAGGTTTCCAAACCTCATGAATCACTTGGTTCAACCGTATTGAAGGCAGCTACGACGAACACTGAAGGAAGCATCATTTATGTAATGTCATTAAACTCTATACTAAAGAGCTAAAAAACCAACACCAACATATGATGCCACTGGCAGCCCTCTAGAATCCATCAACGAACGTTTTTGTCTTGGAAGATGGAATGATCCACCCTTTACAATCCATCGGCCAACATATGATCTCCCCTCTAGAATCCATTTTTATGGGGTTGAGAGTTGAGGCGCATATTTCCAAAGATGCATTTCACCGCAATCAAAATATCATATTGGACTTATAATTTTTTTTTAAAGCCCATTTAAATGGGGTCTTTATCCTTTTGGCACATTTTAATATTAACATACCTTTAAAAGTTTATAAATTGGTGATCCAACACCATAAATTGGTGACTTTGCCATTGATTTAATTCCAACATCTTGTGATGTTGTATCTATTATTCCGCCTATTTATTTTTTTTAAAAAAAATACTATTAAATGACTTTACTACAATGT
>MAYD01403850.1:0-16776 GCA_001909325.1 Ruellia speciosa
ACAGCTCTGAGCAGTCCAAACAAATAAAATCCAACAAAGAATAATAATAATAATAATCTAAAGGATTATTATTAAATTTAATTGTAGGAAACAATTAAATATAAGAATGATTATTTTAATTTAATTGTTAGGAAAACAACTAAATTAAAATAGTTTGAGTTGGATAATTGATTCGGTGGAATTAATGTCAGTTATTTCGGGTTTCAGATAATCAGTGACGTGGCAGTGATCAGTGTCAGGGTTTCTGATTTTCCAGTCAAGGTTCAGATGACTGTAGATAACGGTACGGACTACACTGGGCAACCATAAGACCCGTTCTTGACCTAGGTCTTAGGTGTACTAAGCTTAGGAATTTAAATACATAACGTATTTATTTCTTTCCTTATATAAATCCATGAGGTATTTATTTCTTTCTTTATAAGAATATAGATACATGAGGTATTTATTTCTTTCTTCATCAGAAAGCATGTTTATGTTATGCCGTTGCAATTTTACCTGTTATGTGCTTAATAAAGTCATTTGAGGTCAAATGAATTATGCATGAAATACGGAATCGCATGTAACTTGGTAAAGCCCGTTGGAGACCGAGCAAGCGCATCTATTCCTTGTATCGGACCAATATAAAGGCATATCAAAAAATGGACACCACGTGATTAAATTAATGTCGGTGATTACTTCATTAATACGGATAATCATGTAAAGATAAAGATAGAGTGACAACCAATTTATTTCTCTGTGGGTGGATCGCCATAGACTCGAAAGTCCACCCGGGGGAAGCTTGTTTTCCACGTAATAGTGTCCTAGTCTACTCTCGGGATTTGCTCCCCGTTGAGGTTTACCGGTAATTTAAGATTAGATGAAGGAATTCTAGCTGGGATGCGCGGGGTGATTCGTGTCCTCTGGTAGCTATGATGAATTTCCTTACCGTCACCCAACCATGGTGGTAGATTAGGGTATTTAGTGTTCCGTTCGGTCGTGCATTGGATAACCCCATCATATCTCTATTCACATTACGATGCTTTGGTATATGGTTCGGCTTTGGGTGATTCGGGCCTGCCTTATCCAAACATATCTAGCACTTGACAACGGGCCTGTCGGTGGAGCTCATCGTTGTTCAAGTTACTTTTAGGTCGTCTTATACTCTATATGGTTATTTAATTGTTTGTGTGAATGAGCTTTCAGTTATACAGAGATGACCTGGATATTATAGACAGAATGTGTTTGATGCTTGACGGTTTAGATGGTAAAGGCTTTACAGTTTTGCATATCGATTGACTTGGTATAATTAATTGTTTTGCTAGGTGGGCATGTTATTACAGTTAATTTATTCTACATGGGCTATAAACTGCATGCGTGTTTAAGCATCAGTTATACTTTTCCTGTTGCATTGTGTCTGTAGCATGACCAGGTGGGCTTGGATATTGGTAATGCATTGTGTCTTAATGCATAAAAGGAATTTATAACGGATGCATTGTGTCTTAATGCATGAAAATGATTTAAAACCCGTTGGGTGGCATAGTAAAAGTAGAAATGCACTCGACGTGGAACATCACTGCATATGATTCTTGCATTGATTTACAAACCTGCATGGTTTTGGAATAAAAGCACATTGGATTTTAAACCCTCTGAGTGCATTACGGAATGACCTCAGGGTGGATTTCATGGCACGATCATACTCATATGCATTATTGTGTATGTTCCGTACTTAGTCGTTTTCGACTAAACTGTGCTTTATGCATACAGGTGCCAAGTGACCTAAGGATACACCTCCAGGCCACTAAGATCGCGCGGGTAAGGCTGATGCCTTTTTGGTTTTGGTGAGAACGAGACAACATATGTGTTTAACTGTTATATGTGTTGTATTTTAGTTATCGATGTATGTTTTAACTCTTAATACTCATGTCATTTTGTTTATCGGCTTGTATTAAGTAGCCGAGTCCCGGACGTGGGACATGTCATTTACATGTAATAGATCTTTCTATTATTATACGTGACTTGGGTGACTGACTTTTCCTAAGGTTTAGAATCCAGTCTAGTGAGCTGTGATCAGAGGGGACACGTTTCCCGAAATTCAGCGTACTCTGATGTGATAGGTTAAGAACATGATTAGCCTGAGCACCGAGCTTAATTAGGGTTAGGTCGTAGAACCCGAGTTAAGTTAGGTGTGGCGGTAGCATCGTCCGATCACGGGATGGGGGTGTTACAGTATCAGCATGCACCTCTGCAACTGGCCGTTGTAGTAGCTGTCCCACTAGCGGGCGTGCCTTCGCTGCCAGCACCGACACAAGTTCAGCTGCCAGGTGATGCTAATTTGCATAATGTGGTTGCTAATAGCATTGTTGTTCAATTTGGTGAACATTTACAGCCTCTTGGCCGACCTATGTACCGGAAATTCTATTCCCAGTGGGTAGAGCAGAGGCACCCCCCGCCATGGGTAAGAGTTTCTGACTTCACTGCCTTTTCAGGGGATGATAAAGGGTGTTCAACGGTTGAACACATAGGCCGTTTTACAGCCCAATGTGGAGAGATGGCCACTAATCCCTACTTTAAATTACAATTATTTGGCCTTTTTCTTATAGGTCTTGCATTCACGTGGTATGCTTCACTACCGCTAGATTCGGTGGAAAACTGGAAACAGATGGAGCGGATATTTCATGATCGCTTCTACAACCTAGCACCAGAGGTTTGCTTGATCAACTTGATGGACGTTAAGCAAGGACCCTTAGAACCAGCTGTCAATTATCTAGATCGGCTGAAATAATTAAAGGGTAAGTGCTCGGTTTCAATTCCAGAGCACGAACTAGCAAAGATTGTTGTTAAGAATATGAATTCACGACTTAGACATGGATTAACAGCCTTTAACATCCAAAATTTGTCTCAACTTGTAAGGCGAGCCGCTCATTGATGCCTTGCTAAAAGTGAGGTTTTTAGGCAATGCTTGAAAGAACTTTTTGATCGAACTTTTGAATATTTTGATGTCGAACATTGGAAATAAATGATTTTGAGTTAATTTGGATGTTAAAGTGCTTTATGTTGTTTTGTGCTGTTTGATGTGTGTTTTGAGAGGTGTAGGCCTTAAAAATTGGAGTTTTGGAGATGTGGAACTGAAAGCCTCGTGCTTAGGAACCAAAACTGCACCTTGAACCGCACGTAAAACAGAGAAATTTGGCCCTAGATGTCGCACGGTCCTTGGCGCATCCTCGAGGACAGTGCGAGTTCTAGCAAGTCCAAACATCAAGCACGCGCGGTCCTTGAGGATAGTGCCATGGACCGCGCAACGTGCGGAAATAGGGCCTGGAGTCTAATTAAGGCCCAGCAGCCAGGGAGGAGAAAAAGAGAGAAAATAAGACATTATTTCAGACGATCGGAGACAGAGAGGAGAGATACATCCATATTTTGAAGATCAGAGAAGAGAGGAAAAAAGATTGACAGTCGAGGCACACAACTCATCTGATCCGGAAGGCTAAGACGATTTAACGCCAAAGGGGGAATTCTTTTTGACATGTTTTTATTTTCAATTCTCGTTTTGTTTTTGACGAACATGATATTGATTACAGTTATGTGTGGCTAGATTTCCTGTTGGGAACCCTAGGATGATATTGTTTTCCGAATGAATGTTTGACATCCATTTTGTTTTCTTCAATTCAAGTTTTGTTAATTTGAGTATATTATGTGTTGAAGAAACTAATCACTTCTACGAATTATGTTTAATTCTATCTTTTGTACCGGAAGGAATTAAGATAGACAACTCAAATTAGACAACTAGCTAGTGGGAGAACTAGATAAGGGAACCACATAGTGACGCCTGCTGTAGGATAGATAATTAGGATTCCGGAAAAATACTTGTTAATCTACTCTACTAGGATCTTGAATCTGATTAAATCGATTGCAAGAGGATTAAAACTAAATGAGAAAAACATTAGAAATCTAAGGGAACCAATTCTTTCATATCTTGATATATATCCTTCTGTGTTCTTGAAAATTGGTTGGAATTTAATTCTTTGCATTTGTTTTATATTCCAAATCTTTAAAACCCAATTCTTGATCTTTAATTTCACCAGTTTTCGCTACAAAAGATTCACAAATTCAATTGATCTAGTTTAGTCCCTTCTCTGTGAATTCGACCTGGATACTTGTCCAGTATTACTTGGGACACTGTGCACTTGCAGTTAATTGTGCACTTGCACTCATCTCGAACGACTTTATGAAGAATAAAGAAAAGTTGAGAGACAACCCAGACAACATGGACACATCTTGGCCATGGAAGCATAGGCCGAGGAGGAAAAGTTCGTTGAGGACCAAGAGGAGTCCGACCAAACGCTCGTCTGCATAGCCGAACTGTTTGATGGCCGGCCTTACATTTGTAAGGCGTTGAGGCCAAGGACTGCACCAAGGCCCGTTATGGGGGAAGAACGAGTGCCAGTCACGTTCAACATGGCAAAGACTGATGAAATATTTGATGAATTGGTGGCGGCCAAGCTCATCGTGCTCCCCAAGGGTCAACCAGTCTTCACCCCAGAGAGTATGAGGGGGGTAAAGCGGTATTATAAATGGCACAATGCCTGGAATCACTCAACAAGCAAGTGCAATCATTTCCGAGAGGTTATGCAAAAAGCCATTAATGTGGGACGACTGAAAATGTTTCGCATGAAGGTGGATGAGAACCCATTTCCTAAGGTAGGGATAGGTATGGTGTACGCACAACCATCCTCTGGTCCAAGAGATGGGCCAGATGATGGACAAAAATGGCCACCTCTCAAGGCACCAGATTCCCCAAAGGTCGATACGACTGGAGGATTACTGTAAAGTTGCTCGTAAGGGACGGTCTTTACTGCTTAGCACTTCATTCATCTGATCCTTTGGAGTCTAACTTTCGATGATTTAAGTACTAGAAAGGGAGTCGGGGCTGGTGTTATCATGACTGGTCCATATGAAGGTGTTGGTTGTTGTATGCTCTAGTTGGAGGATGACACGACCAATAATCAAGCGTAACACCAAGCCTTGATCTTGAACTTATGGCTATTGCGGGCCCGTGGTGCTCAATCGATCCACATTATAGGTGATTCGCAGTTGATAATTCACCAAGTAAATGGTGAATATTAATGCCAAAGCCCTGACGCAGTGGGATAGTGTACAATCGCCGAAGCGTTGTTGGCGACATTTGCCGATGTAACAGTACAACATATCCCGCGACAGTTTAACACTGTTGTAAAAGAATTTGGCTCAAACCACGTCGGGCTATACAAAGCCGACGACCAGGCTCATGTGCCCTGTTGATCTTGACTCGACTGGGGGGTTACAATGCTATCGGCCCAAACGACTGGTGGTTTGAACTTGTCCAATATTTAAGTAATCCAACGGCTGCGACCCCTTTTCGATTGACACATCAGGCTTTGAATTTTGTGTTAATTGAGGATGAGTTGTCCCAACGTACACCAGATGGGGTGTTGTTGAAGCGTGTCAGCTTAGAACAGGCCAAATTGCTCATGGCCGAAGTTCATGAAGGGATTTGTGAAGTGTATAGGGCTGGTCCGAACATGAGATGGACAATCCATAGGCACTGGTTCTATTAGCCTACCATGTTTGAATATTGTGTTGCCTATGCTCGAGGATGCGAGGCTTGTCAAAAGCATGGAAACATAAGCCGTTTATCGGCTGAAGAGCTGCATGCTATAGTCAAGCCTTGGTCATTTAAAAGTTGGACAACATACATCATTGGGAAGATCTACCCAGCTTTTTCCAAATGGCATGCCTTCATTCTGGTTGCCACAGATTACTTCAGCAAGTGGGTTGAAGCACAACCGTTTGTAAACGTCGGCCAAGATCAAGTAATCAAGTTTGTGAAGGAAAATTTGATATACCGTTTTGACATTCCCCAGTCGATTACCACCGACCAATGGACAACGTTTACAGGTTAAGATGTGTCATTCTACACTTTATTATCCCTAGGTCAATGGTCAAGCTGAAGCCACCAATAAAGTGTTGATCAGCATGATTAAAAAGACCTTGGAAGATCAACCAAGGAAGTGGCATGAAACATTGCAAGAAGTCTTATGGGCTTACCGGAATTCAGCCACAACGACCACTGGTTTTACACCTTCTAGGTTAACTTATGGGCAGGATGTCGTTTTACCTTTGAAGATTCAGGTAAAATCTTTAAGGGTGGCATTACAGCATAAGTTGACGACCGGCCACTATCAACAAGCCATGTTGGAAAATCTTTTTGAGGTTGATGAACAATGGCTCATGGCCTTGGATGCAATTTTGAGGGGTAAACAGTGCACCACTCAATACTATAACAAGCATGTTAAGCCAAAACAGTTCAATGATGGAGATTTAGTCTAGAAGGTGATTTTGCCTTTGATTAAGGATTCCAATTTGAGGAAGTGGTCTCGCAATTGGGCAAGACCATACTTGGTTTCATGCAAATTAGGCAATGGAGTCTGCTAGCTCATGGATTTGAATGGCCAAGAAAAAGAGATGAGTATTAACGACCGATACCTAGAGCCGTATTACCCGTATGTTTGGGAAAACGGATGAAGGTAAAAACCAAACACAGATTGCAATCCAAAAATAACATTGTATTGATTTCAAAATGAATATTTACAAAATACAATGGTCAAATAAGTATTGACAATATACTAGGGGAACGGGGGTTCCAAGACTGAAAAGCGTTCCAAAATGCCCATGACTGCACCATCAATAGTGATGTCGGCCCACAAAGCTTTAGCCGTCTCCTAATGGTTATTGGCATCTCTGTAAGGGACCCCACTTCTCCCTTGACCATTCGATAGGCCGGAGAAGGAAAAGCCTCAAGTTGGCGTTGGGTCGACGCAATTTGCTGATGGAAGATCCCGATGGTGGCCTCGGTGTTGGTAATCCCCAATGACAGCTCCTCTCGACCGGTATAGAGGTACTTCAACTTGGATTAGATGGCCGCCAGTTGCTTTTCAGCGGAAGAGATTTCGTCAGCGACAAAGGCGAGTTTGGCCTTGGCATGGGTACAATGGTCATGTGCTTGGCTCTAAGCCTCCCGGTGGGTAATGACGAGTTCTTCCATTGGGTGGCCCATTGGTCCTCTTCATCTATTTCATGTTGGTGCTCGAAAATTGCCTCACGAACGGGGCGAATAGAGCTGATTGATGTTACGATCCTTGCAACACGAGCACAGAGGGCCTCATTGGCCAAGCCCAGGACATTAAGAATTAGAGAGAAAGCTAAGTGTTCTTTCATTTCATCCCAAAGGTCCAAGGCACCTTCCCACGACCGCTGTATAAAAAGTTGATCTAAGCCAGGCGGTTGGGAGCAATGGGCGAGGCTGGAGGAGCAATCATTGGAACGGTGTCCTCATCCTATAAAGATTGGCAGGAAATAAAGGCCTTTAAAGAGGAATGCTAGAAGAGCGAAAAGATAAAACAAAATTAAGACTTTTACCTCTGAAGATGGGCTAGGGAAATGCCTCGAAGGCCCAACTGCAGATGAGGACGCATGATTAGGAGAAGCCATTCGTGGTAATTCAAGTCGGAAGAAGCGATGCAAAAGGATAAAGAACGTCATGTGCACAAAGTCTGAAAGGCAAGGGTTTGGCGGAAGCTCAAAGTACAGGAAAGTAGTTCAGATGTGCCAAAAAAGCCTTTTTATAGACATTGGGATCAGAGCCCAAGGGACATTAAATGCGATACGACATGTGAAGGAAACGAGGTGTCTCAAAGTAATCATTGCCTGGAAATTTGGCGGCCCATTTAAGGCAATAATTGCGGAGATATTAAATAAAGTTCACGACCGACATCACCTCAGTCCCGAAGAGCTTTATTTGGGGGGCCTATGTTGACACTCAACGAAAAGAATGGTCGTGACTGCCATGAGCCACGGCCATAAGTGTAACACCCCGGCCCGCTGCAGGGTCGAATGTGGTTACGTGCCCTACGTGATTGAAGTATGATCCCACAAATCAATACAAATTTTTTTCAATGTGCATTGGCTCACTCGTACACATTCTGGGGAGTTTAAGCTAACTGACCACTAGTTTAGGCAAACTAGTACGATGGTAGCGCGCTAAAAAGGTTTTAAATTTTTGGGGCATTATAATAAGGGGACCGATGGTTAGATCGGTCGAATGGCTTCCATTGATGGGCCGTTGAGATCGGCCAAGAAATGCGGAATAGGGGCTGTTGAGGCATGCCTGAAGTAGATAAGAAGCGACCTTACCTAAGGAGGATGAGCCGGATGATAAGGCTAGAAACAAAGAACCGATATGTGACGTTGTGGATGAAGTTACACAGCACGTCTTCACCATTATGCCTCTAGTAACTGTTGTACAATTAGTAGGCCATTAAGGCTAGTTAGTGGTAGCAATTAGTGGGTAGTTTCTGTAGATTGTAGCGGTTAGCTCATACTTGTATTTATATTGAGTTTTCAATGGAAAAACATGTCGCCGAACAAACCACAAATTTACACATTTTATCTGTATTTTACTGCTTTCCTTTATCGCTTTCTTTAGTGAATAGTAATAACTTCTAGATTACGGCCTTACTCTATTAAGACGTAGGTTGATCATAACGATAAACAAAAACATAATTGGATCATCATTGTAAAGGGACTTTTGATAATTCATATATGACATTTTCTTCTTTAGTTTGTGTGAGTGATTCTTTAATCTTGTCAAAAAGCTTGGAAGTGAATTCTTTGCATGGTGACGATCAAAATTGGTTGATTACATGTGCCTCGTGCCTGCTATTGGCTTCCATTGAATTTGCAAGTAATGCAAGTAGCTCTAAATCATATTATGCATGATTTTGATGGCTTATGGGTATTAGATCCATATATCTCTAGTTCCTTTTGTCAGATTTCGCATCAATTTGATCATTACTTGCCTTACCCCTTGTTACCGTTGTTTATTTTTATTTGTTTCTTACACCATTGAGCCTTGAAAAATAAATAGAAGATAAATTTTTGGTCATTCTTGTGCAATATTTAAGTTGTTGAGCAATAAGATCTTGAATTGAAAATTTGTTTGATAAAGAAGCATGTGAAATTTATTGCTGTTAAAATAATGTAGCAGAAATAAAAGAGAGAAATAAATAGTTGATTGTGAAAGTGGATTGTTAGTGTGCCTCCAGATTTTCTTGTTATATGCATACCCCTCTTGGATATTGATTCACTATTTGACATATTCCATCTAGTAGCTATTTTGTTTTGCGCTCAGTTAGCGTCGTATCCCTACCGTACCTTTACCCTTGCTCGGTTTTAACCAAATGAAAGACCTCTTGATCCCTGGTTTGATCTCTCATTCAGCAGTGAAGACTTGATTGTATGACAAGCTTATGGGTGCTATTTGTGTTAGTTGGTTTGAGAGCTTTTCTTTAACCTATACATTTCAGTGTTATTTTGTTTGTGTAAATCTTTGGTCAGGGTCTATCAAGTATTGAGTTTATTTTGAGTTAAGAGGGGATGAACTAAAAATTATTAAGGATATAACTACATGTTTATATTTTGAGTTAAGGGGGACAAAAAATTATTAATGATTTAATAGGGGAAAACATGGAAGTTTATATTGATGATGTCGTGGTTAAACCGGATTATGGGTGAGAACTTAAGGGATTTGATATAATTCCTCTATAGGATAAGGAAATACAACCTCAAAATGAGCCCGGTAAAATGTGCCTTTGAAGTCGCAGCTTGAAACTTCCTGAGGTTCTTATCCATGAGTGGGGATTACAGTTGACAAAGATAACACCAAGGCCATCCTTGAGCCCCAAACACCTTCAAACCTCAAGGAGCTTCAAAGCCACCTATAAACTTTTTGAGGATATTCCTGGACAATGTGGCCAGAAAAGTTCAAGTTGTTTGTAATTTTGACAAATTCAAAAAGCGGGGGGTGTTCTCCTTTGGGGAAAAGAGCAGCAAAACAAATTTGAATAGATAGAAAAGACATTTACACAACCCTCTGTGTTAATTCCCCATGGACAAACATGCCCCTCAAGTGATAGATCTCAGCCGTAGAAAACACCATAGAAATTAGTATGTTAGCCCAAGATGAGAAGGATGGATTGAAAGGGCGTTTACTAGTTAAGCAAGACAATGAATGCATGGAAACAAGTTACCTTCCAATCCAAAAGTTATGTCTTTTCTTATTTTACACTTGCATGAAACTAAAGTACTATGTCCTTCTAAGAGAATAACATGTGATTTGCAACTTCGAAAACACTTGTTAAACAAGTCGATATACGGGAAAGATTAGCCAATTAGTTCACAAAGTTAAGTGTGTACTCCTTGACCTATGTACCCATGATGGCAGTAAGAGACAAACCTTGTAGGATTTTCTGGCAGAGCATCTCTGCCTTGAGGTTGAAGACAAACATCCTCAAAACTTTATTGGAATAGAACCCTGGATTATGTGCTTTGATGATTCAGCATGACCTAAGCCACCGGACTTAGGGTACTTCTGATAGATCCTAAGGGGAGCATCGAGAAATACTCCAAGCGACTGCCAACAAAGGCTACCAACAATGAGGTTGCATACGAAACCTTGTTGATGGAACTTCACATCTTGAAGGACAAGGGGCATGAGTCCTCAACATCGCAGGGAACTCATAGTTGGTAGTCAAGCAGTTGGTGGGGGATTACCGATACAAAGACGAGAGAATGGTTAATTACCAATTTACCATAGGGAAGCCATATAACTCCTTAAGGATTTATGGGTGTAGAGGTAGGCTATATCCCCTAAGAATCCAACAGTGATGCAAATGATTTAGCACATGAGTTTTTAGGGTATAAGCATATGATAGCCACCTTAGCATTCAGGGACGAGGATTCTCCTTTCCCAAATTGGAGAATGCCCTTAAGGATATACCTCTTTGACCCTACCGGGGATGCTAATGAAGCCGTCGGACGATAACCTTGGAAGTGTACCTTGATGGGGACCTATATAAATGATCTCATGAAGAAGTTCTCTTTACATGCATCTCAAAGGAAAAAGCCCCGAGAGCAACGGGAGAAATACACAAGGGAATTTGTGGCTCCAACAGGTATGCTAGCTCCTTACGTGAGATGGATCATACATCAATATCAATATGAATACATGTAGTTTTCTATATTTTTTCACAGTTCTAAAATTTTCTTTTAATTATATACTATTTCTAGGTAATTGTTGATAGTTTATTTTAAAATTCATATTAAATATTTTTTAAAATTTAATTATTATTTATATTTTTTAAAATATTATATAATAATATTTGTTTTACAAACCGCACCCTGTTTTATCCAATCTCAATTTTTCAAAAATAAAAATTGAAACAAAACACCGACCAAAGCAAAGGGCCCGAGGCTAAAGGCAAGGCAAGGGCAGGCAGCAATCGGCAATCGGGAAAGTGGGGATTGAAGATTGATTGATCGCCTCAGCGCCGGTGACCGTTGGGAGCTCAGGCTCAGCGTCGACAGCCGTGCCACCGCCGTCTGCCGGGCGCCGTGTAGTTGTAGTTGGATATGAAGGAAGTATTCATAATTCATTCGCCTATTCCTATTTCCTATTGCTCGTGCTTAGAGAGTTTGAACGACGTCGCCCCGACCTACCTCCCACTGCTATTTTGATATTTTCCTTTCTTCCTTTCTGGCTTCATTTTCTCCTCCTCCTCCTCTCTCTCTCTCTTTCTCTTTCAATCTCCCTCGACACTCCACGCCCACATTCGACCGCGGCGAATCTGGCATATGATGCGTTGTGGATTGAGGTGGACAGATATACAGGCCTGGATTCGAGACTATGACAACCTTCAGCGCCTTGCTGTCAAATTGATCTACGCTCAGATTGGCTGCGCATTGGTCGGATCGCTTGGCCCGCTCTACAACGGCATATTGCTTCTCAATTTGGGGGTTTCATTGTTCGGCCTCGTCGCCATTGAGAGCAGCAGTCAGACCCTCGCCAGGACATACGCCTTCCTCCTCTTCTGCTCTATCTTCCTTGACATTTCCTGGTTCTTACTTTTCTCCCGTGATATCTGGTACCGCCCTCTTCTCCTCATCCTCTTCTCTTCTACAATGCAATGCTTACTGCTACACCACTGTTAACGAAAATATACTACCTCACTAGTCACTTGCGGATGTTTATTTTCAACAAGTCGTCTTGCTATCTGTAACGGCTCATAGATAGAAGATGAGAAAGCTTAAATTTATTTCTCAACTGCTATACTCTTATGATTTAGTGGAAATTAATGTGCATATATTACGGTGAAATCCTTCTACTGCAAATTTGTGCTTGACAGTTGCTGTGTTCATCACAACAAACGCGTTAAACATTTTTTATCTCATTAGCATTTTTTTGTGTATCTTTGTGTGGTTCCAGTTTCCCTTCATTGAATAATTTGTTAAGATTTTTATTTAACAGTTTTCAAGCATCTGGGCGCATATATACTTTTAGAATTGGTTTTTGTGTGATTATATATTTGGTTTTTTTTACTAGTTTTATTTAAATTGAGTTTATAGCTGTAGTTGATGTTGTTTTGCACCGTTTAGTAGTCTTTCACTCTCTCATCACTGAAATGTATGCCATTATTTTATTGGAGTTGATGATTGCAAGATATATCCATGGGTGAATACATACTTATATGATACTGATTCTTGAAATGAAATTTATGAAAAATGAGCTGCAGCCTTATATTGAAATAACAAAAGGAACTATGTGACTTGTTATAGTGAAGAAATCGAAGACAAAAAGAAAGGTAGCGGGTTCTCAACACGCATGATGCTCAGCATCTGATTCCACTTCGTGGTATTAATTAATAAGCACAACCCGTGGTATAATGTTTAGTTTCCATTATACTTAATATACATAAAATGCATTTTTTATTGCTTAAATTTGATGCATATTGATTTTGGCGTGAAACATTATGGGTTATGTGTGTAATAAGTGTCTGTCAGCACCGGATGCCTTAGGTGCAAACACGAACAAAAAATGAGTTGAAGAGATGAAAATGTTATGATGGATGTGCTGGCTTAGTAAAATTAGTGACAGATACATTAAATGGAAAGTAGAAGCAACACAAATAGTTGAAAGAGAAACACATTTAAAATTGTTCGGTCTTTTGTTTAGGAAACCCCTAAATGCTTTAATACGACAAGCAGAATGTAGAGATCCATTAGTACATATATTATTAGTAATAAACTATATAAAAAAGATTAAAATATTTAAACTTATGTGATAATTATTTTCATGATAGTATTCAAAGTCATATATAGTGAACCCAAAATAGTGGTATGGTTAAATGATGAGATGTGGCTTCTAATTTGTTGTTAAGAATGTTTCACACATCAGAAAGCCTAACTTAGATATAAACTAAGAGGGTGCTTGTGTGAGCATAAAAACTCTAGAAAAAATGTTTATTAGACATTGAAATGTTTGAAAAAATAAGTTGTGAAGATCTTAAAAGACAACAAAATAAGCTCTTTTGAAGCGTATAAGCTCTTAAAAGAAAGTTGCTTCCCCCAACTTATTGTCCAATAGCTTATAAGCTTCTTGTTAGAAAAATATAATATCGGTGATTTCCTTATCAAAAAAATTTATTATGTCAATATAAGAGTTGAAATTTCCAAACTCTTTATCATAAAAGGACATCTTACAAGTCTCGTGATCCTATTTATCAAAATATTTAAATAACTTATGTTTAAAACAAGACTGTTTATATGCTCTTAGAATTGCTTTTTATGAGTCACTTTTCGGAAGCCTCACCCACACACCCTATGAATTCACTTGGTTAAAAAGTACTCCTGCTAATAATATTATCATCATATTAATCTTCTTCTCATATGTGTCTTAATCAAACACAATGGCAACATGCGGTCTATATAACCAACTCCACATAGTGAGATATAGGTTTCAACGATGATAGCGCTACTTTATTGATCCCAACCGATATTAATAATATGTTTGGAGCCATCCCACCGCTGTAAGCTCAATTATGCAGAATTATTACTCTCTTTTTTATGTTTTTATTCTTTTGGCTACCATGATTTTGCTGTATCAGCTGGCTGTATTGTTTCCTAATCAGACCTTCCTATCTTTTGTCAATTCAAATGCAGGCAAGTAATAGTCTGTCAAGTGTGAATATAAAGGCACAAATATAAAATGAACTGTGGTTTCACATTTTATTTTGATTTTGCAACACGGACCATTTTGGTGATTAGGCCAATCTCATATGTCAGGAAAAGCCAGAAAGCGGACTTTTCTTTCCCTTTTACGAGATTAGTCTAATAAAGATGTCTGTGTTCAAGCAATGAGACAGCAGACCTTTCTCTATCTTGCTATCTTATCGTCTGATTTCTCAATATGCTATCCAGTGCTTATGGAAGAATCCTTTTTTTGGTGGTTGACCATGGAAAAACATGGTTTGAATTGGACGTAACATTCTTTTGATTCTCTTACGATATTTCGATAAAGCCGACCAACCTCAACAAGCTCCTTTCTTAGGTTGGTTTCTTGTTTCCACTCATTGAAGGTTCTATCTAAAAAAGAAGGTCAACAGGGGAGACTAAAAGAGCAGTCTGGTGATTAGCCTATCTCGCACTATTCGAAGCCTTCCACCACAAAAGCTCATGGGTTAAATTAGTGATCCTCCTTAGCTGGCATTAACTTCTTCATTAGCCGGGAATCTTATTGCAAAGAGTTAGTCGAATTGAGATCAAGTTCGGAAGATAAGGAGTGAAATAAGAAGCTAGAGAAGTGAGTGCGCTAGATGTGCAACTAGAACTAGAAGAGTTACGAGTGGAACCACTAATTTTTTTAGTTAGCTGTCTGGGAATTCATTGGATTGGAACTCATACGCACTTGTTAAATAAAGGATTGATAGAAATAGAAATCTCAGTTTACCTTTTAATCACAAATGCTTCCTGAGGACTTTCAGATTTAATGTGTTTCCTGGAATCATAAAGAACGTAAACAACTGTGGTACTGTCCAAGATATCAACTAAAACGGACCTTACCATATCTACTAATATGCCAAGCTGCTGTGTGTGTTGTTTGTTTGACTTTGAAAGATTCAGCTGCTGGTTTAAATCTTGACGGTGCATATGGTAATGGTGTTGCACTTATTATCTAGCCTTTTGTCTTGCCTTTGCATGCATGCTGCATCAAAACTGGGGAGGTGCTTCACTTTCCCATGAAAATGATTTTAATCCTTGGTGCTTCCACTTGTTGCCATTGCAGGTTTTGAATACCATTACTACGTTACACTACACAATGTTGTCATCTTTCAACTTGTTAAATTGTCATTTCTATTTGCAGGCACTTTCCAGCTGAGTTTTATGGAACCTTTGTCAGCGATTTGGTGAAGCTGACCCTTGCAATGCAAATTATTGGATTTTCAGTGCGGCTTTCGTCATCTTTATTATGGATACAGATGTACAGACTTGGCGTTTCTTACATAGATAATTCAAGTGCTAGAGATACAGATGCAGATTTGAGAAATAGTTTTCTCAATCCTGCTACTCCCATAATTAGGCAGCCCTCCGGTTGTGATCACGCTGTCGGGGGCTCAATATATGATCCTGCATATTACTCATCTCTTTTTGAAGAAAGCAGGGATGGGGTATGCTCCAGCCACTCTAAACTTGCAACTCTCCCTCATGAAGCTCACAAAATATGCACACCCCTGAGGAAATAATGTTACAAACAATGCTCAATATTTTCTATTATACTTCTCTTTTATAGGTCTTGAAAAGGTTTGCAATCTTATGTGTAAAATGGTGATAGCTGTGAAGTTTGCTGTTTAGCTTGACAAAGTTATCTATCTTAAGACAGTGAATTTAATACGAAATTTAAGCTTGTGCTGGACAAATTTAAGTTTAGTGGTCACAATGGAACAATGCAATGATGGGAGGTGAGGGAAAACTTTTACAGATAGAGATTTGAATGGTGACAATGATCAGATAAAAATAAAGTAGTAGGAAGAATGTGGAGGGTAGATTGAGGTCCCTACCTAGTTTGAGTTGGAGAGTTCCTGAATTCTGAGTATCAAATAGTAAGATAAAATCCGCTGTGCGGGGTTGCCTAAGTTTTATGTTAATATTAAGTTAATTATAGAACATCCCCCTGCAAGGGCAGGTGGTGTGTCTTTTGCTCCCCTCTCATCCTCCTTCCTCTTCACCCCTCAAAGATAAAAGTGGCAGAAAAGATATTTATCAGCAGCTATCAGTCATTTGACCCAGTGTTTCTGTTACTCACCTTTCCTTGCCTTCAACCAACAGAATGCCACTAGCTTCTTTTACCTGCTATAGTATTAGTTATTGTTTTATCTTTTGATGGCTTTGAAAAAAATACCTGCTGTAGTCTTTGGTTATTGTTTGATGAAAAAGATGACTTGGGCCACTCAGTACCATACGCTAAATATCACAATATCCAATAACTGTGATTGGATTTCTTGGTTGGATGTGGGCAGATGTGAGAATTAGAAACAGGAACATGATTTCTTCATGCATTGGTTTGAACTACTTCACTGAATGGTTGCCATTGCATACTATGTCATTTGTATTACTGTATAATGATAGTAAAATTAGATAATTTCAGGATTCAGGAGCCAAGGTGGGATCAAGAAATCTACCATTTTTTTAGATAATTATTTCCTAAATCCTATTTATGTAAACCTGATGACAGTATGAACCTTGATGGGGTGCTAGATGCTTGCTCTCTCATTTTTCCTGCCTTACGTTCAGAATCAGGTCAATCATATTCCTTGTCATTTACTGACTGAAGATAAAGCTTATGGAGGCCTCCCCCCCCCCCCCCCCCCC
>MAYD01404276.1:0-23876 GCA_001909325.1 Ruellia speciosa
TAAATGCCAGAAAGGGAATGTGCAACAACAGTTTTGACAAACATGAAATAAAGGGATGGAAATTAATGGCTCATGATTGTTTTGATTTGAGTCAATCAACTGTTGTTTATGCAAAGAAATAAAAAAGAGTATAAAAATTTACAGAATAATGGAAAAAAATAAACTTGCAAAAATAGCCGACTTGAGTAACCTCTTTCCGTAAGACAAAAAACACATCAATAGTGCTTTATAATTTGGTGTCTCATCCCAAAAGGTAAAATAGCGTCGTCTTTACTGTGACAACATCTCCGACAACAAAGCTCAAGAGAACTGAAGTAAGAGTAGAATGAGTTGTAGACAATGAGAATTTACGTGCTCAGGATCAAAGCCCCATTGCCAAGATCCAAGTCCCTGAGTTTGGACTGCACGACGAGTGCCTGTGTGAGCTAAACCCACACTTGAATACCTTGCATGCTTATTATTACATAATAAAGGTCTTAAACCTTATATACAAGATTACAATTTGTTGTGTAACCAATGTGGGATTAAGGATTTCATTCATTAATTATTATCCAACTTCTTATTTAATTAGCCATCTTTAACCATTTATTTCTCACTCGCCAAAATTCGATTTTAAAAAAATAAATATATCACGATCATCTACGCGACACATAGATCGATCCTACACTTCTTAATTTATAATAAATTAAATATTTATTCTTTGAATTATATTCAAAATCATGAATTCCAACAATCCCCACGAGAGTGGAAATAACTAATGCAAATGAATGCAAATGCACAACTCATTCTTATGAAATGTTATTGCACAAGGAAAAGTAGTTTGTGGCTTTGAACCTACCAATTTCAATATTATCGGGTACACAAGCGGATTAGTGAACATGGTGTCTTGAACTATTCATCCACATTGTATACAGAGTCAACAATATTGAATTAATAACATTTTGACTCTTGTGCAATCTATGTTTGTTTCCATTACAGGCCATAGAAAACACCTTTGGATTCATAAATATTAATGAAAGTAGCCCCCACTTCACACCTATATAGGTGGTCTCGTATAAATATCTTGTCATACTCAACCATTACACAGTTTAGGAGCCATTAAAAGTTATAAAATTTAGCATTTACCACTGGTAGATATCAACACTTTCTTGCTTTTCAGATAAGGGAAGAAGATAAACCTTCTAAATATTGCAACTAGAAGTCATATAGCTTAGTTTTCCCATTGAACCAAGTTCATGGGATCTCCAATCATCAAGGTTGGGTTACCACTATAATCATTCTTTAATTGTGGATTTTAATGTCATTCCCTCTAGCAACTTACTCAATTGATCTCAATTTAACCCTTTGGTTAACGGATCTACTAGGTTATCTATAGATCTGACATAATCGTAGAAATAACCTACTAGAGATCAACTATCGAATGATATTATCGAGTTATCGTTATATATATGGTTGCATCCCTGCCAATTGCAACTTGGTCTGCCACAGTAATCATTACTGTAGGCACATGCTTCTTCCAACATGGGATATCCTCTAAAAAATGACGAGCCATTCAACTTCTTCATCAACTTTAGCCAAAATTATGAACTCTAATTCCATGGTGGATCAAGCTATACACGTTTGTTTTGTCAAATTCCACGACACAACTCTTCCTCTAATAGTAAATACATAACCACTAGTGGAAAATGAATCACTAGACTCTAATATTCAATTTGCATCAGAGTACCCTTCAAGTACATTAGGATATCTCGTACTTCCTCCGTTTTTGAATATTTGTCCACCAAGGGATGGACACGATATTTAAGGTAAAATGAGAAACTGAGTATTTCAATAGTGAGTGCAGAGAAAAATAAATATTTAATTAGTGTATGAAGAAATAAATGATGTACTTATTAGTGGAGGAGAGAGAAGAAGGGTTTTATTATATGATAGAGCGAGAAAAAAAAATTTTTATTAATTGATGAATATGAAAAAGTTACTAAAAAGGGAAAGTGAACAAGTATTTCAAAACAGCCCAAAAAAGGTGGACAAGTTTTTGAAAAACGAAGGAAATATAATATAGCCATAAATTAAGAGTATACTTTAAGTATCTCAAAATCGTCACTAAAACTTTCTAATGTTCTATACTTGGATTGCTTGTGAATCTTCTTAGTTTATTTATTGAACATGCAAGATCAGGGCAAGTACAATTTGTAAGATAGATCAAACTTCCTATGACTTTCACATATTCCTCTTGAGCTACAGAGTCTCCCATATTCTCACTCAATTTAACACTGAGATCGAATGAGTCTTAGCCAGATGGTCATCATAAGCAATGAATTTCCTTAACACTTTTCCCACATAATGAGACTATGATCGGACAATTCCATCAAATTTTCTTAGGATTTTTATTCCAAGAATCACATACATTAGCTAAACTCATATATTTCATGTCGAAATTTCTTTTCAACATGTGTATAGTATCAATGATGATTTGTTGATTACTTCCCATAGCCAACATGTCATCTACATAAAGACAAACTATAATAAATTTGTCAGAATTTTCTTCATAGTAGACACATTTGTCACATGCATTGTACTTAAAACTATTAAACAACACAGTGTCATCAAACTTAACATGCCATTCCTTTGGCGCTTATTTGAAACCATATTAGATTTAACCAGTTTGCATACCTTATTTTCTTGATTAGGTAGTACAAATCCTTCTGGTTGATCCATATATACCTCTTCCTCTAGATCACCATTTAAGAATGTAATATTTGCATCCATTTGATGAATCTCTAGATTGTACATAGTAGCAATCAAGAGAAGCACTCGAATGGAGATGATTCTAGTCACAAGAGAATATGTATCAAAGAAATTATCTAAAATCTTTTACTACCAAATGGGCTTTATACTTATCAATAGAGTCATATTTTCTTTTTAAGATCCATTTGCATCCTAAGGGCTTGCAACATTTAAGGAGATCAGTTTAAATCCAGGTGTTATTTTGCATAATGTATTCAATCTCACTATTGATAGCTTATTGCTAGAATGCTGCATCTAGTCTAGACAAAGCTTCTTATATTGTTATTGGTTCATCATTCAACATATAGGTGATGAAATTCGAACCAAACATTTTAGTAACTTTGACCCTTTGACTACGTCTCGATTCTTTCACAACAAGATCAGAACTAATAGCCTCATCGTAAGTCTTTGGTGAGTACTTTGAGGAATGTCCACGTTGTCTTTACAAGAATATATATTTTCAAAGAAAATTACATTCCTGAACTCTATTGTTGTTCCATCACTAATATTGGATATTTTCGACTTGTGTTGTTGTTGACAATGCTCTTATGTAAAGAAATAAAAAAGAGTAAAAGAATTACAGAATACTGGAAGAAAATAAACTTGCAGAAATAGCCGAGTCGAGTAACCTCTTCCAGCAAGATGAAAAATGCCTTGGTAGCTAGTACTTCACGATTGGGTGTCTCATCTTCAAAGGTAAAATGGTTTCGTCGTTACTGTGGCAGCACATCCAATAGTAAAGCTCAGCGAATTGGAGCAAAAGCAAAATGAGTTGTAGATAATGAGAGTTTGTGTGTAAAGTTTTGTTGCTTGTTCAAATGAATTGGAGGCCTAGTCCTTCTATTTATAGAGCCACTCCACTACATAATTGGTAAGGATTTTGAAAAGGCAATTGATGACTGCTGCTGTAATGCCCCAGTTCATCGTGTAGGTTATATCAAATTTTGGAATTAGCATTATTGTATTAGCTATTATTATTATATTAGTTATTATTTAATGTATACGTTTGCAGTGACCCATTTTGAGGAGGGTATGATTTGCAAATATAATTGATGAGGATAATTATTTTAGGAGGGTTGGTATTTTATTTATAGGGGAGGGTTTTGATTTTGGGAAGAAGAAGTCGAAGCAAAATTCATTCTCACCTCTCGATTAAGTCGTAACAACATCGAATTCATAAGAAAACCTCATTTTCCAGTGAGTTCTCTTGCATTCTTGCAAGTTGTGATGCAATCGGATGGTGAGATGTCTCGGAGTGGTGTCTTACTTGTTCCTTCGAGTTTTGAATGAAGACCCAAGGATTTGTAGAATCGATTTTCAGTTTCTAGGGTATTGGAGGGGTTCAACATCTTTGATAAGGTAAGAGTTTAGATTTTGTATCAATTTTCATAGCCTAATTTTGGGCAGATTTTTAGGGTTGTGGTATTTGTGTTGTTGTGATTTAACCCCTACAAATCTGGGAGTGAGTCTAATATTTTTAGAACCCTATTCTGTTATCTTTCCGATGGTACGTGATAGATAATTTTTTAGCTTCATTTGCCTTCTCAGTCATTCGGTTAAAGTTTGTCTCATTGTGTGCCCTCCTACGTGGCGGTATTTTGTTTGGAGGTATTTTTGGGGCATTTCCTCTTTGAGTTCGTTTTTGTGTCCTGTTGTGAATTTTTGGTAGACTCGTTGATCTTTTAGAAAAGTTATCTTATGTAAAGATTGGAGTTCGTTTGCTGTCCCAAACTTACTAGGAAAGTCAAATCGTCGGCAAGCATGCTTTTCTGGAGGGTCTGTGTACACCTTCGTTGGTCTGGGCCAATGGGCCTAAAGCCAAAATCCACCAGTAAGGGCCACTAGCTTGCGCTAGCGGTTTGAGCTGACAAGAGGCCTTTGTCCCTTTGTATGATTTGATTCGGGTCGGTAGTACGCCATTATTGACTTGGCTTGTGAAGGGTTTCGAGGCATAGGTTAGTGCACGCATAGAGATGCATTCAGATTAAAATAGTTGTATGCCTAAGATGCACATCATGCATCTTGTGGATGGATTATTTTAGTATCATTTGTATATTATGTGGGTGTAGCAAAGGGATATGGATGGGACCCATGTGATGTTTACTCTATTATTATGTTAGTTGTGTGGTTGATGTTTTTTTAATTTTAGAAAGCATTTGTCTTTAGGTTCAGAACTACGTGTGGCTTGATCTTAGAGGACTTGGTTTGTATTAATTAAATTTACAATGAAGGGTACATAGGTAACTTGGAAGAGTTGAGTGTAGCCTCATTCGCCTTGTAATTGGTAGGGTAGTAACTGTTCTGACTAGTTTTTATCAGGGTGTTACTGCCACAAGTTACACCATTGTTATATCACTGTTGCAGGTTACACCTTTGTCATCACTACTGCAAGTTACAACACGATCATGGGTGTAGATGTTACGGCATTTAAAAATCATAACTGCATGCATGCATTTCCCCTTTTGGGCCACCAACTGCAATTGGCCCAAAAAGATATTATAAGTCTTGGGCCAAGCCTAGGACGAAAGCCCACCCAAAGCCCATTCCAAAAATCATAATGCATTTCCCCCTTTTTCGGCCACCAACTGCAATTGGCAAAAAGATATTATAAGTGTTAGGTCAAGCCTAGGATCAAAGCCCACCCAAAGCCCATTCTAAGTCCATGGACACGGGATCGGGCTCGGCTCAGCACGACGGGCGAGTGCGCTTCTAAGCTGAACTTACACTTGAATGCCTTGCATATTTGTTATTACACATTAAAGGTTTTTAACCTTGTATACAATATTACAGTTTGTTGTGTATCCAATGTGGGATTAAGGATTTCATTCCCTAATTATCCTCGCACATCTTATTTAATTAGACATTTTAACCATTTATTTTCTCACCCACGGGAATTCGATTTTGAAAAAATAAATATATAACAATCATCTACGCAACACGTAGATCGATCATACGCTATTTAATTTTTAAGAAATTAACTATTTATTCTTTCAGTTATGTTCAAAAGCATTAATCCCAACGTCAAGATTGGACAATTGATAATTAAAAGGGATACGGGAAAAAGCAATAACAAGCTTCAGGGGCAAGCGGCAAACCCCGATGGTCTTATCGTTTCATATCTTTGATGATAAATATAACTCAAGTGATGAAGCTGAGAGAGTAGATACAATGGCCGAGTTGATAAAATTAAGATAAACTACATGTTTGCTTGGCTCTTGGACCAAGCACGGGGAAGTAAACATACTCAGAATAACATAAATTGTCCAAATTTAAAAAAATAAGTGGCCTTGTATCGAAATCCGCAGTCATGTACTCTGTATTTCTAGTCCACCCCGAGACATGCTGAGTGGTCAGACAATCACATCCACGACCATGCATTTGCACTCCATAATGAATTTGTAAAGGTTCGAAAATCAAAATCTCAAACTTATGTAATTCTTTACTATATTTAATATAATTTTTTTACATTTTAAGAGTACGTCCTCCTCTCAACTTCGATGCTCTTTGTTGGTAATTTGAAATTACTTTTCGATCCAACAATTTTAAGTTATACAGAACAATTGGTAACTCTTTATATCGAAGATGACTAATATTTTTTTGGTACATCATACTTGGTTGGTGGGGATTCTAATTCCTAAGATAAAATTAAGAGATTGAGGAGTTAACCAACTTAACTAACTACAATCCCCACTTATTTTTTTGATACATCATTGTTTGAAGGCGCCTACCCACAACACAAATATAAAGGGGAATAAGACAGTGGGGAATCGAACCCTCAATTCTAAGATTGAAAACTTGAGGAATTAGGCTAACTCGATTTAACCACCATCCCTGATTATTGATAACAAGTAATAAAAATGGGGAAAATATTAAGCATTCATACTACATCAATACAGGTAATTTTCAATATTAATTAGACAAATTCAACAAAAATATAAATAATTTATAACATGAAATTCATATGTTTATAATCATACCAACTCACAAGCTAAATTGTGTAGATTTCTCTCGACCTACCCAACAAACAAAAACACATATTATTACATTACATATTACTCCTTTGTTTTTCCATTGAAAAGTACACGTTAAGTCATTACTTATTCTAGCCAAGAAAACAAGAAACAATGTGACCCACTCCAAGCATTAAAATCATCTCCAAAACAAAGGGTATTTTGGTCAATTGCCGTTCACACATCTTAGGAAATTCTTCCAAGGGCAATTCTGTCCCTCAATTCCTCCTAAGATAAAACTAAAGAAATCATAAAACCAAAATAAATAGTAAAAATAAAAAAGCGAAAAAGAAAAGAAAGGAAAAAACAAAAGGTGGTAGATGCATGAGTAAACCATCATTCATTCCCTCTTGTAATCCAATCCACACAAATCACAAATAAACCCACCCCGCCCACCAATCCTCCTCCTCCGTTTCGCCTTAATTTCTCCTCTCTCCTTAAATTTCTTCCACTTAGATCGATTATTTCTTCTTAAGTTTAAGGTATGGCCACAAGAAAACTCCAAGTCTTCATAATAATGGCATCTTCTTTATTTCTTTGGCTGCATCTGTTGACTTGTGGTGTCCTTGTATTGATTAGCATTGGGTTTCAATGATCGGTGCCAAGTTTGGGTTTTTTCCCCCAATTTATTTGTGGGTTTTGTGGGTTTTTGGTTTCTTGATTGAATTCTTCCTGTTGCTGATGCTTGGTTGTGGGAATTTATCTATTTGTTTTCCTTTTTTCTGTATGTATCTGTATATATTGTTGCCTCCATGAAAGGTGGTGGCCTGGTGGGGTTGACTTGGCTTCATTTACCAGTTCTTCCAAAATGAAGACTTTTGGGGGTTTAATCTGTTTGCTAGATTTGATTAAAACCAAACCCTTTTTGTGTATTGGTTGATCTGAGTGATTATAAGTTTATCTGATCATTTCTTGCAATGTTTGTGTCTTTCTTACACCTTCCATCTTATCTTGTCCTCTGTAAATATCCAGATTTGGTCCTGGTTTTATTTTTTCCCCAGAATGTTATTCCACTTGTCAATGTTGTCAACTTTCCACATTTCTATTTTTGGTTCAATTTTGGTGTGTAATATGATCCTAGGTTATGTGGTGTGCGGTTGAGATATGATTGACAAATAGACTTCTTGTATCAACTTTTCACTTCCCTTTTTTGCTAGTTGTCGTAGGATAACTTCAAGCATAAAAGGCATTCTTGCTCTTCTTGGTCTGTGGGGCCAGTTGTCAATTCTGAAAACACTCTCGATTTAGTCGATTAAGTACCTATACTAGTGATGTCAGGTGTTACAGAGGTTGTGAAAGTTGAATGAATATTGCTGAACATTTTGTATCATGAATATAATATGTTTGGAGCATAAGTCATATATAGATAATGCCTTAAATTTATTATAGACTCGAAGAATATTGGGGAGCTATTATGTTTTGTGCCATTACATTAATCTTGTGTTGCTCTTGTTTTTCCATGTAAGAATTTGAAGCAGCCATGGTGAGCATTCGAAGGCGCAGACTTCTTGGAATGTGCTCGGGTAATCCTAATAAACCGTGTACTATATTAAGTGAATAGAAGTAGACTGATATACTAGTAGTTGACCGTAATGGTTATGCATTTTCCAACCCTTCTCTGGCTGTTTTAGATTAAGTGATGAAGGCCCTCTGGTTCTTCTTTTTCATTTCAAAACAGATATCGACTAGTTTAACTTATTTACTTTAAACGATTCTGCAGGTCGGGATTCTTTTTCGGCTCCAATTCCGGAAGGTACTGAGCTCGGACAACCAGTTGAAAATTGTGCTGAGGATAAAAATGCATTTAATGTTCTTCCCCTGCCTTCAAATGGTAGTTACAGGCCAAAAGAAGTAAGTTTTCTGAGGTTTTTTTGTGACTGTAGGAGTAATTAAAAATTAAACAAATATAAAGTGGTGCGTTTTCCCTACCGATTAAACTTGTATTTGAAATGGTCATTCAACTGCAAATATGTTATATTCAAATACAATGGCAATATACGATCTGTATAAACTGACCCCAAATAATCAGATAAGGGCTTAAATGAATATTGATTTCTTTTTGTAAACAATCTTTAATTTATCGACTTTAACTTTTCTATTTCTATAGGAAACTTCCTCTGAAAGTAGACCTGGTTTGCCAAATGCGACAGCTTCTAGTCCATCAGACGAACAGCTTATCCGGGAATTTCCTGGTTTGTTCTTATTCGCAAATGCCATTTTCATATTTTTCTTTGTGTTAGCTTCAGTGCTAACCATTCCCTGGTTCAATCACTTACTTATAATGTTTCAATTTTCCAGAGATTAAACGAAGGAAACGGCACAGGAGGAAGCATGTCGAGAACCAAGAACCGTGCATAATGCGAGGTGTATATTTCAAGAATTTGAAATGGCAAGCTGCCATTAAGGTGGACAAGAAACAGATTCATTTGGGAACCGTTGGCTCTCAAGAAGAGGCTGCACGACTGTACGACAGGTTCTGTTACTTTTACTCATGGAAAACTTGTGATTTTCCATTGACAAAGTATCGTCGTAAAAATTTCCGCTTCCGAAATTCCTAAACTTGCTCGATCCCACATAACTTGATGGATCTGCCGACCATTTAACATATTAACAGTTATTTATGCCCTTTTGATTTTCATTTCTCGAGTTTGGAATTCATTTGGCAAGTACTGTTTACATATTGGTTGATACTATTTGGAAGAGGAGTGATGCTGATTAAGTTACCCGACTTGAGTTTGAATTACTCGAATCAAAATGTAAAATTCAACAAACTTAATTAAGTTGCTTCATTTTATTTTCTTTTTCAAAACTAGGTTCCATGCTTGTTATTTTATCGAGTAAGTCGAGCTGAGTCAATTTATTCAGATGTACTATCACAAATCTAATGATAACGTAAACTGGTATTTCGGAAACCTGCAGGGCAGCATTCATGTGTGGACGAGAGCCCAACTTCGAACTCTCTGAGGAAGAAAAGCACGAGCTACAAAAATTTAACTGGGACGAATTCTTGATCATGACTCGTTCTGCCATCACCAACAAGAGTAAGGCCTGTTTGATAATCAAAAGTATAGCTAGAAATTTCTCGAGCAAATCAAAGTTAAAATATAAATGATACTCTTGTTACTTATCATTGAATGAAAAACACGCTAAAGCTAGGATTCAAACTATCTTTAGGAAGTACTTTTATGCATTTGTGCAATTTTCATTGTTCAGAAAGCCAAAGAAGAAGTGGGACGGATTCCCGGAGAAGAGTCGAGAACAGCCTTGAAGAGTGGGAACACGAGGATGAGCATGAGCATGAGCATGGTCTTTCAGCCTCAGAAAAAGACACAATTGCTCCTTAATGGAAGCCAGGATAACATAGTTATTTTTCTTTTGACAAAATTGTCTGATCCAAGGCATAACTGTGAACCTGCAAGTCCTCCAAGTAGTGGATATACCTACTAAAGTGTGTGGGGGGATGGAGAGTCCCAATTATAGCCAAGGATGGAATCCATTTGAGCATTTTCATTTAGGCTGTGGCTTATCTATTCAATTCTTGGGTAATGATAAGACTTAAAGAGCCCCTATTACATTTAGATCAATTGACAATACAATCCCCTGTAATTACAACTATGGAACCATTTTAATATTGTCTAATGATATGTTTCAGTTCCTGACGAATCATATATGCATATAGGGATGTTAACTGAGAATTGTGAGTTTCGAAACCTTTTTTTTTTTTTACTGCATTTACATCATCAAAATTAATTCATCCTGTCTTGCGTCTGCCTTGTAGCCAGTGATAGTTCGACTTGAGCATTATCAGTGACCTAAATGGCTGTCTCTGAGTAATGCTCATAGATCCTGGCATCTGGCACTTGCCCCCCTTCTTGGTAAAGGAGTTCTCCCGTCAGTATTCTAGCCAGTCTTCTTCTGGAAAGGTCCAGCTCCCTTTCTGGGTTTATCCAAAATGGTAGTAACAAATATTGCGCTAAACTGAAACTGAAGATAAATTCAGTCTTGAAAATATGTACTTGAGCCTGCAAAACTATTATTCAAAGTTAAATATGAAGAAGTTGATGGTTAATTGCCTTCAAATCTCACCCCATAATAATACAGGCCACTTATTGCATTTGGTGGTCCATCATTTTGATTGCAACGACTATTAAATCATGCCAATCAATGGGTGCTATTTATTAACTTGTTTGTTTGTTTGTTATTGGAAATTCCTGGAAGAAAATTTTTGTTAGAAACGACCAGGTCCATGAGTATACAATCGGTAAATACTACCTCCGTTTTCTAATTTTTACAACAGTTTAACTTTTACACTATTCACTCTCTAGTCTGACTATCATTTGTGATTTATACTTAAAAAAATTATAGTCATGTAAGGTCTTGTTAGATTCGTTTAATGTATATTTTTAAAATATCAACTTTATATATATTTTTTACCTATTGGTAATTAACGATATTAATGGCTAAAATTATGTATTGATAAGCGTAAAAGAAGAAGTGTTGTAAAAATTAAAAAATGAAGGTAGTATACAAAGATATTATATTGAGGTGATTCGTTACAAATACACCAAGTGCTTAAACTGCAAAACATTCGACAGAAAAAACAAAAAAGATTACAACTTGTATTTGTGGATAAACTTGGCTGACAATGCAGACCAGGAAGTGACCCAGAGAAGATACACTGCAACAACAATTCCAATAATAATAATAATAATAATAATCATAATAATAGCAAGGTATGGTATGGCAGGGCCAATCCACAGCCTGAACAAACCCCTAAATTGCCCACACCTATAATGGTCCAGATCAAATATCATCTCCAGATTCCAAATAACTGGTTAAAGTCGCCATACACTAAATAAGCAATAAAATCAGGTATATATACATAAACAAAGGGTAGATTAGTCTTTCCATCAATTCTCTAGCTACCACCGGTAGGAGACAACCATCTCAAATAAACTAGTCTTTCCGAGATTATGAGAAAGGATTTGATTTCAAAGGAATTAACATGTTACAAACCAAATCAGGCTTCATCCATGCTGACTCTTTTGTATGTTCCAGGCAAATCGATTCAAGATACTAACGAAACAAGAGAGACAAACTCCTGTGCAATCCGTCCCTTGGATCTGGTGTTGATAACAAAGTGCTCGGGGTATCTCCTCAAAAGCATAATCAATCCAAACCATGGCTTTTCCTTGGATTCTGAACTGGAATATTCCTCACATGTAAGGTATTTCCTCACTCGACTGTGATGCCATATATTGCCAAATTGTTCCAATAACTGTAGAGAGAAACGAGTACAAAATAGTATTCACTGCATTAATATGAAAAACCAAACTGGATATAAACATGCTACGAAATCAAATACTTCCTCCGTCTCAAATTAATTGCTCCATTTCCATTTTTACGTTTGCCGATGCATAACTTTAACCATTAATATCGTTAATTATCAATATGTAAAAAATATATAAAGTTGATATCTTAAATCTACTCATTGAGACGAATCTAACAAGACCCCATATGACTATATTTTTTCTTAAGTATAAGCCATTAATGATAGTCAAAATAGAATATGTGAACAGTAGAAACCCTCCAAACGGAGCAAAAATTTCAAGACGGAGTAGAAACCCTCCAAACGGAGCAAAAATTTCAAGACGGAGGTAGTACAAGATACACAAAAGCTCGTGGGTGAGACACAAGCTATGGAAGAGACATGGACAAAAGAGGTTTAGAAGAGTTCAATGATTAATTAAAAAACTTAAGAGCAAAACCTTGAGAGTGAGAAGCAGAACCTAGACTGGATTTAGAACAATAGCATCATGAGAACATCAAGAATCAAAATCAACAAACTCAATTTTCAAATCCATTCTGGAAATGGAAAAAGGAGGAATCCTAAAATCCATTTCGTACAGAAAAAGGTTCTGTCATAAACACCACAAACATCCGCTTCTGCTTCGTGTTTATTATCTTTGTTCATATGAACAATTGCTTTGGTTTCAAGAATGGTTCTTGTATAGGTCAACATTTATGGAGACAGTTTTACAGGCTCAGCCCACCAATTTCAATAATACTGAACTGTTCTAGACTTCTAGTTAGAAGCACCATATTAGTGATTGCCATAAATAAAGGATAAATTTAAAGATAAAAGTTCCAAAATCAAAAACTGTAATCAGATAATTGATGAAAGTAATGATAATAGAAGTGTTTGCATAAGGAATCAACCTCATAATGAAGCTTCTCCATTGGCATCCATTCTCCAGGACCACACAAATCAGACAACACTGTGGCCACTGATGATACCACATCCTTCTCTTCTAGCTGAAGAAGCTGTTGGTTGTCAGCTTCCCTATCAACATTCGATCTTCCATCACCCTTTTTATCTGCAAGAAACATTAAAACATAAGCAAAGGAATTTTACATCCACTAATCTGGAATGATTATAGATAAATGCCACAATTCGTAAATCAGCAATCCTGCAAATAACTCAGGAGGCGCTTGGTAAGAGGGTCTGGATTTAAGGAATTGGATTTAAATCCAAGAACAAGGGATTTGAAGAAAATTTTGCATCAATCACCGCACATATGGGGTAGGTGAAATCCATAATTCAAATCCAAATGATTTGAATCCGTTTCCAATTCCAATTCCTAGGTTCAACCAAACACCCCCTGAGACTGCAGACAATAATAACAATTGCAATCAGATCTCTCCAAGCCCCATATGTTTGGAACAAGGGATTTGAGGAAATTTTTTTTTGAATCACCACACATATGGGATAGGAGAAATCCATAATTCAAATCCAGATGATTTGAATCCGTTTCCAATTCCAATTCCTAGGTTCAACCTAACACCCCCTGAGACTGCAGACAACAATTGCAATCAAATCTCTCCAGAAACAATTGTCATGATAACATTGCTATACACAAAACCTGGTTTTGTTAGACTTGATTTTAGTCACTCAATACTGCTTGGCTAACCCAAGAAATAAACTCAAATAGGGAACAGCTAAGTCAAACTTACAGACAATGCACTTTTCCCTCCATGTCCCATGTTTTTGCAAATATATGACCTTAAAACAAAGCAAAATTAGTTTTTATGTCTAATGGAGATGAATAGTTGGCGAGGAACAAGCACCATAGGGCACAATCATGTAACTATTAGCTACATCTAGCTAATAATTGACAAAGTACACACTTCCTGAATAACAAACAGATATAAAAAGATAACCACAAAACAAAACAATGATATCACAAGCATAACAAGAGATAAAAGGAGGTATGGAATCAATCCAGAGCAATTTTACTTTATCCATGGTTTTGAATGAAATCACTGCATTGAACTACCCAAAATGCAGAAAGCATAAACATAGACATTGGAAGCCAAATAAAAAACTACATATAGCAATAGACACCAATGTATTAAACAATAAGGCCCAAATAAAATTTCCAACAATGACAAGAAGCTAGTTACTAATCAAAACAAAACTAAAACAGGAGCAACATTAACTCACCCGATTGCCCAGAGGATCCACCCTTCCCACTCAAAACATACCCATAACCACTGGAACCATCGCCACCATCACCCAATCTATTCCTCTTCCCTCCAGACATACCATCCTCACCAGCGCCACCGCCACCGCCACCGCCCTCCTCCTCATAATACTCCGCCCTAGCTCTCCCCTTTTTCCCGTAACTTGCCCCTCCAACCCCAGGCGGCGGAGGCAGACCTGAATGATGCTGCTGGTTCTGAATTGCCCGATAATGATGCCCAGAACCAATTTGATAATTAGTCACATGATGCCTAGGTCCAATCGGCCCGCCTAAAATACTCCTAACAGGCAATAAGAAGTAAAATTCCTTGTCCCCGATTTGCAAAAGGTCCTGCGAATCGAGCTTGACGGGAGGATTCCCGGGGAGGTGGAGCACGCCCTCGACGAAGCAGCCATTTTTGCCCAAAACCTCGAGGGCAAATCGACGGCGCTGGAAATCGTAGAAGATGCGGGCGTGGTGCCGGCTGATGTTCATCCCTCCGCCGAGGGAGGCGAGATCGACGTCGACGGTTGATTTCTTGGAGTTGCGGCCGAGGATTATGGAGTATGTCTGCATGAAGTACTCGAAATCTTCTCCTTGCAGCTTGGCGAAACCAGCCTCCACATCGCTTCCGGAGCTGCTCCCCATTATTGGTCAATTAGGGATTGGAATCGAGAAATTAGGGTTTAGGGATTTTGAATTGGGAATTTGGGAAGAAGGCGCAAGGCCAAAGAGGAAAGGCATATTGGTAATAAAATTTTACCGCAAAAGGGATTTTATTTGGCCCTTCCGATTAACGCCTTATCTAACCTACCTGCTAATTAATTAACCACCTCATCACTATTTGCTCTATCTATTTCAACTTAGGAATTACTGCCCACACCCAAATGTTTATTTTCTCCCCTTCTCCCTCTAATAATATTTATTTTCTCTCTTTATTTATTATTAAAATATTTATTTTTTATCAATAATTAATAAAATTTTTATTTCTCTTTTTATCTTAAATACTGGCATACTCCTTAAAAGATATTTATTAAAAAATAGATAAAGTATATTATCATAAGGATATTTTAATTACAAAGAGAAAGTAAAATAAAATTATAATTGAAACAAAATAGTAGTTATTAACCGTTGAAAAACATAAAAGATATACTTCCTACATTTTTTTTATAACTTACACTTTTTTATTTGATTGTTTTGAAATATATATGTTACATTCCTTTTTAGGCATATTTTATTTTATATTAACTAATAAAATTTTATATTTTTTTCTCTTCATCCATCTGATCAACTAATAAAATGTTCTATCACATTTATCGTTTCATTAATAAATTCTTCATTTATCTATTTATCCATTATTACACTATATTATTTCTCTCACTCTCTTAAAATTCGTATCTAAACCAAATATAACCTATAAAAAAACCCAGAGATAGTATAAAAGAACATAATTTTTTATTTAAAAAAACATGTATTTATGAAGGAGGAAGTATCGTTTTGCCTTTTAAAAAATATTACTACATCCATTCTCTTTTAATTGCTTCATATTACATTTTGAAATATGTAAAAGTAATTGTATCATTTATTTGTTTTAGTAATTTTTCCTTTCTCACTATTAGCAAAACATTATATTTTCTCCATCATCCATTAAAAAAATATTTCACTTTTATTTATTTCTTTAATATTGTGCCAATCATCCATGTCCTTTATTGAAATTGAAGGATAGTTATTTTTTCTCAATTTTAATGCATTGTTTTTAAAAAAATTTACATATTTAAGTATACCACTCCTTATATTTGTATTTTTATATTGTTGTATAATAAATATTTCTATCTACTCAATGAAATGTAAATGGTAGGAAATGTTATTTAGTGGAATTGGTTAAACTTTTAACATTTTAACGTTAGAGTTAAAGGATCCATGAGTTTATTCCCTTTCCCTATCCCCTTGCGTTTGTGAAAATTGTAGTGTCAAAATGCACTCGAATAATACTCACTCCATTCATTTTTATATGGTTTTTAAGGAGTAAAAATTTATTAACTTTTATTTGACGTTTTGCTCTTTTCAACATAAATTTAATATCTTCTTCTATATTTATTTTTATTATTTTCACCTTTAACTTAATATGGAATGATTATTGTAAGTATAATATTATAAATAAGTGTAATTTGAGTAATTCTATTACTTATCTTAAAAAACGTGAAATATTTTTAAAATACATGTAAAGAAAAAAGGAAAGAAGAGAGCAGATGAGATGTGAATTGTAATAAAGGGTATGCATTACAGCATTTGAGAACCCAAAAATTTAAATCATTTGATGGGCACATGTTTTACAGATTATTAGAAAATTACATAAATGCCCCTTTGAATTGATCAACCTTTTTCGCCTATACTCCATCCCATTTTTTACGGAAGTCTCCAACTGACATCAGCTTTAAATTGAGAATTTACATAAAAGGAAAAATAGAAAGAAATAACATTCTAATAAACATTATTAATTGCAACGGTAAAAATTTTAAAAATAATAATCATATCTATATTGTTATAGACTACCACCGTCTCTTCTTATTTGATACTTTCATTCATTTCAATTTAAGTGACAACGTGTGGTTTGGATATAAGATTTAAAGAAAATAGTGAAAATAATGAAAAAATATGGATAGAGAGAGAAACGTGGAATTTATTAGTGAATGTAGAGAAAAAATATAATATTTTACTAGTTAACGTAAGACAACTTCCAAAAAAAAAACGTTGCAGTTATTTTAAAATAATTCAAAAAAAGGAAAATGTATCAGTTAATTCGAGACGAAGGAAATACACTTTTTATCTGTGAACGTTTTCAAGTGCTTGATACATCAAATTTTTAAATACTATTTTCCCACATCGTCATTAATAAAATACTTTATTTCTTTTTCCATCAAAGTATAAAACTCATTTTCTTTCACAAACAATTAACACATTTATTCGATTTCTTCATCAGCTAATAAAGTATTCAATTTTTCTTCAATCACTATTAAATATCATATTTCTCTTTTTTTTTTCTTAATTCTCGTGTCTGATCCAAACGTATTAACTAAAAAAATAGATGAAGTATTTTAGGGTGGTGTGGGACTCCTCGCTAAATTGCGGGAGCTGCAAGAGTACAGATTGCATTTTGGGGATGATGTACTACTTTTTTCTTTAGTTAGATGTTAAATTGGAATGAATGTATTGTCGGTTGGAATTTAATTTGGGAGTATTTTTTAAATTCTTTATGGCTTATATAAGCTACGTATTTTATGGCATATATATAAAGAAAACAATCTAAATCCCATCCTTGAATAGGTAGGTAATCGTCCCACTTCTGTAGACCAAATGATGTTGTAGGTGTACTCAAGGAAGAGAATTTTCCTACCAAAGGACCAAATGCAAATCACAACCAATAGCATTACAACAAATTGATGTCACTTAGAATGAATAACTGTCGCTTCTTAATACCAAAATGCTCTTGGCGTTCCAAATCCAATGATGGAAACTTGAATGAAAATTTTAAGAGACGAATAAAATCATGGTTAAATTACCAGAGCCTCTTATTCCAAATGAGATATGCAAATCATTATTAGCAGCTATTCCAAACACCGGAGAAAAGAAATATGCATGATCACTATTGCTGCCCATCGACCCTAAGAAATCGACCACAACTTCGGTATAATACTGTTGGTACATGGGAAGTGTATCACCCAATGCTAAAGGGACCCGGAAGGTCTATTTGGAAGTGCTCATGGTGGAATAGGAGAATTATACATCAAGTGGATCTGTACCAGGGGATAGAGTTTTTGCTAAAATCTCAGGTATAATTGGATTTAATTCACCTTTACCACCAGGCCCTGGTGGGCTAGTGAGGTTTGTTGTGACCTACAAGTCCCAAGGATGTGGACTATCGCAGTGGACCCGATAAAGATGGAGGTCATGGTTAGTTGGGAAGTGATCTATTACTAGTTTTGGTTTTCAATTAAACTCACAAGTACCTATACACGATTGATGGACTTCCTAATAACAACAGTTGTAGCGAAGGTGTAAGCTGTGATCAGAAAACAACTTGTGATTCCTTCATAAGGTGAGTGTCGGTTCTCCATTGGGATTGTAAGGTTATGAAGTTGCTTAAGGCAAACTAGTGACTTCAAGGAATAGAAAGTAAAATTGTGATAGTAATGTGGTTGAGATTCTAAAACTACGCTATTATGAAATTGCAACTGCTTGAATCTAAATCTGATATTCAATTAAGGTGAAAATGATGGAACTTGCATCGTCGATTGCAAACCTAAACTTCTATGTTTAAGTGAATAAAGATCGCCAGTCTAACAAATCAAAGCCAATGCTCTTCAGCATTGTAGTGCAATTTCCTTGCTTCAACAAAGAGGAACTCGCCGATGAACAATGACGTCTCATTAGTTGTGGACCTATCCTGGATCAGAACCCTATCTCCGAGTGTCTAGCCTATAAGTGATAAAGCAAAGTTGCATAAAACCTCTGAAGAACTTATCCGCGCAGATCTTCACATGGAACAGAAAGCAAACGCACAGATTGCTCGATGAATAGTATTTTCTACGACTAATAACCTCTTGCCAATCCAATTAAGAACGATAATGGTTTCAATTCTTTAACTGTGATATTCATTTCATTTCAGAGAAACACCGGTTTACAATCTTGACTACAAGTTCTCACTGGAAGAATTACTTACTCATTCTAACTATATCATATATAACGGAAGTAAAATACATTCTCTAAAAATCTCAAATTATTAGTCTAAATAAAACAGAAATTGGAAATGAGAACTATTAACCACAACTTAATGCATGGCTAACTCTCCAACCTCCTTTTCAACATCTTCAAAATCCCTATTTTATAGAACAACAAGGCAGCTTCTAGAAGTCTTATGGTTTATATCTCACGAGCCAAGCATATGCTTTCTGCTCCGCATACTCAACATTTTCCTCTCTACGAGTTGTATGGCTTTGCGATTGCATCATGCGTGAGTTCGTTGGTTTTCCTGAAATTATACATGTAAATCCGCAAGATTATACTTTTCTCCCAAATATTTCAAGACAATCACTTTTATCTTCAAATTATGCAAAATCCCACAATAGTGATCATTATCAGCTTTTAAATCACTTACTTAATAAGTAATATAAAATTATTAGTGAGGGCTTATCAACTTCTTATACTTAGCTCTTTTCTATCTTAGGAAAGTCATAAGCATTGGTTGATCAGTCTCTCCTTGTTTGCATCCATCTTGATTATGTTTTAGTTTTAATCTACCAACTTACAATAGCAAGTGAGTTGCGAGTTCTAAATATCCCTCTGCAAATTCTCTTATGACTAGATTATGGAAGAGATATCATCTCTGACAGGGATTCAAGATATTTATCGAGATTTTGGGAGGAGGCACAGGAGACGTTTGACACGCATATTAGTATGAGTACGACATGGCACCTTATGTCAAACAGATAGACAGAGCATACTATACATACATTAGAGGATATGTTTAGAGCTTGTATTTTTTAGATTTCAGGGATCGCGGGAGGATCATTTGCTACTGGTAGAATTCTCATACAACAATAGTTACCACTCGAGTATTCAGATGACACCATTTGAAGCATTATACGGACGAAGCTGTAGGACATCGTTGTGTTGGGGTGATTTTTTAGAGTGAGTGATAGTTGGACCAGAGTTGATCGAGGATACCACCAAATAGGCCCGATTGATTTAGGATATGATGGAAGAAGCCGAGGACAAATAGAAGAGTTATGCTTATATGCATCGACGACAGTGGGAGTTCTAGCCTAGGGATAGGGTACTTTTACAAGTTTCTCCTATGAAAGGAGTGAAACAATTCGGCATTTAGGGGAGGTTGAGTCCGCCTTACATTGGACCGTATGAGATTACTAAACGAGTAGGGAAAATTTCTTATAGATTAGCTTTACCAACTGAGTTAGGAGTCCACGACATCTTTCATGTCTCCCATTTATGTCGATTCATTTCTAATCTTTCGAAGATAGTTACTTCTGATTCATAGACTTTGAGCCTAACTTAGGGTATGAGGAGGTCCCTATTCACGTATTAGATACCCAAGTGTGAGAGTTGATACACCGACGAGTGCCTATGGTGAAAGTATTATTGTCCCATCGGACATGAGGACGCCACTTGGAAGACTAAGGACTTGATGCGCAACAAATAGCCTAATTTATATCTGACCCCTACATCTTGAGGTACATTTCCTTATATTTCTCGATCTTCTTCATTCCTATTTTGGGGACGAAATATTCATAAGGGAGAGAGGATATAATACTCCAAAATTTTTTATTTAATTTTTCTGTGATTTCTTTTGAAATAGGATCCTGTAGAAATTTTTCGGAGACACTAGAACCAAACTTGAGCTACAAATCAACCTGGATTGGGCCGAGGTTATTTTTCTCCCTTTTTTTTCTTGATGGACTCTTGGGCGGCCTGGCCCAGATGCGTGCAGTCGTGGCGTGGTCCTCCAGGATTGTGGTGAGGATCGCGAAAGGCAGTTTTGGCTACTTAAGACTTCTAAAAATAGCCCAAATATGATTTTATCTCCCTTTTTCCTTTCTAGGATGATTTCTACCTATTACCAGCCCAATTTCTCTCCATGGATGAAGAATCAGGGAGGTGAAGTTGAAGAAACATGTTGGTGAGGATCCAACTTTGAAGTCTTTTTCTACATACTCCTAAACGTTTTCAGCTTGTAGTTTCTTTAGGTAAGTTGTTTCATGTGTGCAGTACTTTGATTTGAACCGATTGGAATTGTGGTTGGATCTAAATTCATACAGTTTTGAAGCTTCAAAGTTGACTGTGCAGTGGGTTGTGTTGAGATTGGAGGCCAATTTTATTGGGGTTAGAGACTGTCTTTGTTCTTGCCTTCTCAAGGTAAATTATAGTGCGTTGAATCTAATTTCTATAATAATAAACGGATTATGATTTGGATTGGTATTGTATTCTGTAGAGCTTGTTGAAGTGAGCTACTTAGTGTTGGAATATAGGGTTTTTTAAGGTTTCAACAATTTTTCTAGGCAATTAAACAATCAGGAAAGTGGTTAACTTTTGTGTATCGAAATCTACATGTTTTTATGTATCTTCTATAATTTTTTTGCAATTTTTGGACTATGTTTAGTGGCCCACGATCCAAGCAGTGGGAGAACCGCGACCCGATCGGGGCTCGCACGGTCTGGGAGACAGCGGTCATGACCTCGCTTGCTTTTGACTATATCTGTTTGAACTGTTAACTTGCAATGATTGTTGAATTGGACTGATAACATGATAAATCATTTGACATTTGACTATTGCGAGTTTGAATACTATGTTTTGCTTGGTGATTTTTGATAAAATATTGATTACTGAAGTTTATAAAAACCTTTGGGAATTGGATTTTATTGATCTAATCAGCATTTGATTTTATGATTCTAACTATTTTCGGACTGATATGAATTTTACGTAAAGGCTTTGTGAGTAAACATGGTCCTTGAAAATAATTCCCAAAGTAAATGGTTTAGAATTAATATGATGATTTGGGAAAAAGTCTTGTTATGGAAAAATGTGATTTGATGTGATAAAGACCCCGTTTGGGCAAGTGTTAATTTTTACCAGTTGCTGGTTGAGTTGTGATTTGAGAAAATTTGTGGTCAAATCACTAGGTGCGAGGCCTGGGCAACCAAGCTGGCCCACGAGCTTGACAGAACAATGTGATTTGTGGCTATTGAGCCTTTGTGTGTTTGTAACCCTATGACATACCCACAGTGATTGAATAGACGTCATGAGGGCGTGGACAGACCGGCGGGTGCAAGGCCCGTAGCATCCCGAACTGGCTGATGAGTTCGGCAGGATGCATGCTAGACATGATTCTATGTTGCATTGCATCTAGGTAGATAAGTATATTTTATCACGCATCATTTGCATTTTAAATTATGTGTTTATTTACATGCCTATTTTATTGATTATGTAATTGTGACTCCAAGGTATGAGGAATCTTTTAAAAGAAATAGGCTTTTGCCTCTGAGAGAACCTCTTGCATAATTTTTGCTGACCCCAAAGTTTTATAATTATGTTTCAGGTGATCGTGCCAGACAGGACTAGCACATGTGGGTGGGACGAGTGGAGCTTTCTTTTGTCTTTTGCTATTATATTAGATCTAGTTAAGTAGTTCATAAGTGATAGATTTGTCGTATGTATCGTAGGGTGTGCTTGTTTTAAGTTGTGCCTGACTTTTTTCAGATGTTATGGAAATATGTTACTGTTTTTTTCCTATCTGAAAATACTAATCAAAGTTGTAATCCAATATGTGTTTTATGCTTCTGTGATTTACCTACCTCGTGCTGACAACTTTAAACTATCTGGCCACTAGTTTGAGTTAGTCAGTACGACGTGGTGCAACCAGTGGAAATTGGGGACGTTACAAATGTATCTTAGATATAACTGATAATGAAGGATCTCTCAATGTTAGTGACTTGTAAATCAGATCAGGCATATGAGTATGATATGAGGGAAGATGAAGAGAAAGAAACTGAAAGTGATGAAGAGAATATGTTTGAGAGGGGTTATACTAGAGTGGGTGAAGGAGCATCTACAAGAAGTATAAAGGGTAAAGGGACAATTTCAAAGGTTGTACAGGACACAGGATTAGAAACAGAGGATGATGATCATTGGTGTCAATGGAAGTGGAGATGACCTGAACAGTGATAGGGGTATAGATGAAGAAACTGGTAGGCCTATTTTTGCAACCTTTAATCCTGTTCACATCTTCAAACTTGTGCTGGAGTTGGGCATGATTATTTGGTACCAAGTAGGAACTAAAAATGGCCATTCAGTCATAAACAATCACGGAGAAAAGAAAATTTAAGTACATAAAGAATTACAAAAGGAGGCTTTATGCAGAATGTAAAACTTTTGATTGTCCTTGGCTCTTGAGGGGACATCCTTTAGACAACCAATCATGTTTTAGGATTAGTGAACTAGTGAGCATACATGCAAGCCAAAAATTGAAGTGGAATATGTCAACTCCACATGGCTAGCCCTGAAGTAGAAAGAAAAGTTTGTGAATGATCCCGAGACAGACATGATTGTGTTTATAGAGAAGGTCATTGCTGATCTTAAGGTAAATATTTCTGAGCAGTTGTAATACCCCGATGCCTTAGAACTTAGAGAACTGTAGATCTTACGTTGGTGGACTTAGAAACCCTTCACGACGTCGTTTTGGGGGCGTAGAGTCAACTTTGGGCTGTTTTGGAAGCTAAATTCGAACCTTTCTCGTTTAGAATCTCGGGTAAGTCCCTTCTTGACATTTGTACTTTGTTGTCTCTAGTTTCCGAAACACCTTCCGGATTCTTATTTGGATAAGAATCGAGTTCGGTAGAGCCTTGGCAAGTTGACAGCATTTTTACACTTTTTCTGTCACAATAGGGTTTTGTGCATCTGTCCCATTTTGTTAGCTATTTTAGACCATCTTACGTCGGGAATCTTGAGCAAGTTCTTTCATGACTTTCGTAGATCGTCGTCTCTA
>MAYD01405113.1:0-10165 GCA_001909325.1 Ruellia speciosa
AGTGGATTAAGCTTTCGGGTTGATCGCCTTAAGCTTTGGGCAATTTTGTAAGTCCCTTATGATGTTCTGTTCTACTCATTGGGGGTAGCTCCCCTTACATGAGGTTTGTCGGTGATTTAAGAACAATTTGAGAGTGTGAACTCATGAACTAAGTTCCCTCTCATTCCTGTTGATGCTGCCTCAGTCCGGACATAAAAGATCGGGTGATTCCGTCTGTCCCGAACTGTCATACGCAAATGGATGATGATTCCACTCTTTACGCATTTGATATTCCCGCACTTGTGGAGTACGCTATGTGGGTGTTGTCCGCATTGTACGCGTCGATGGTGTCCTGAGATGTACCGTGAGTGGTTCGTGTGGAGGCAAATGTTATCTATGCGTATAAATTGGCTAGTAGTTCCAATAATAAATACGTATAGCAGCTAGATCTCCGCCATGATTAGGGGACTAGTTGTTGACTGTTGCATGATTTCAGATCCATGAATTTTAAGCTGCTCATTACTTACTCGTTTTGAAGTTATGCATTGCATCCCATGATTTATGAACTTATGCCTGTTGCATAATTTTAAATTGACTCAAGGCTAATATTTATGGATATATTACCTTGACGTCTCATGATTGTGTGGATTGCTTACTTGCATTGTATGTCTTTCCACACTTAGTCTCGCGACTAATGATGCTATATGATGCATCTCAGGTTCATGTGATGGTCGTGAGGACGCACCTCTGACTCAATGATGATAGGGGATCAGGTTACAACCTGATGGTTTTGTGAGGACGAGTGAACCCTTTTGTTATGCCTCGTCCTAACCCTTCTGATTGCAGGTGCTGATGACATGAAGACTTTCTTTTGCTTTTGAACTAATGTAAATATTCATCGGCTTGTATTAAATAGCCGAGTCCCGGTGTGGGACAAGTACTTTGACACTTCCGCCTGTAGTAACTTTATTTTATGATTATTGCATTATTTGTTTCCAGTTTTATTCAAGCATGAGCTGTGATCGTACGGGACTGGAAAGTCCAGTATTTTATTGATAGGATGAGACCATGATCGGCCTTTAACCGAGCTTATTGTGGGGTTTGGGGTTAGATTCCATAATAAGTTAGGTGTGGCGGTGATGTGTCCAATTTATGGAAATTGGGGCGTTACAGTGAGGCATACTATCCTGTATCGTGTGTTGTATGGGCTATAATCAAGTCTTTTGAAAGGACTCAATACACGAAGATTACAAAGGGAAGATACTCAATAATGAAGAAGAAAGAATTCCAGGGCAGAAATTCAGCTAAGGCAGTACTGTGGAAATATCGTGTATCGTGTTTTGAGGAAAGATAATCGAGTCTTTTAAAAGACTCGATACTCGATAAGGCTGAAGAGAAATACACGATAATGCTGAAGGAGTTTATTTAGACTGGAAGGTGTTGGTTATTTTGTTTCAAGGGGTGTGTCGAGTTTTTTTGTTATGGTGTGTCGTGTTTTTTATCCTGTGTATTTGTGTGAGGTGACGGGGGTGGGTAAGGGAGATCTTAGTATTGATAAGATTCTAGTAGTGTCCGAATTTGCCGATGTCGTTCCTGATGAATTTTGGGGTTACCCCCTCCGCGTGAAATTGATTTCACAATTGATCTAGTACCAGGTGTTCAGCCGGTATCCAAAGTCCCATACCATATGGCTCTTGCAGAATTGAAGGAGTTACATGTTCAGTTGCAAGATCTGTTAGAGAAAGGTTATATCCAGCCGAGTACCTCGCCTTGTGGTGCTCCAGTCTTGTTTGTTAGGAAGAAGGATGGGAGTTTGCGTTTGTTTATCAATTATCGAGTTCTGAACCAATTGACTGTGAAGAACAAATACCCTTTACCCCGTATAGAGGATTTTTTTGATCAGTTTAGAGGTGCGAAAGTTTTGTCTAAGATTGACTTGCATTCCGGCTATCATCAGATCCGTATTGCCGAGTCCGATCATCCGGTCCCAGCTTTTTGTACTCGCTATGGCCATTTTCAGTTCACGGTGATTCCGTTTGGTGTCACCAATGGTCCTGCTATCTTCATGGATCTGATGCATCGTATGTTCCACCCGTTCTTAGATCATTTCGTGGTCATCTTTATTGATGATATTCTGATATACTCGCCTACGCCTCAGGCTCATGAGGCACATCTGCGATCTATTTTGACTATTCTACGGGAGCATCAGCTTTAAACTATGCTCTTAAAATGTGATTTCTAGTTAGATCGAGTCTCCTTTCTGGGACATGTGATTTTGGCTGAGGGTGTTGCAATAGATCCCACCCACTAAGGTAGATGCAGTTGTCAGTTGGGTAGCTCCGAAAGATGTTTTTGAGGTTCGTAGCTTTATAGGGCTCGTAGGGTACTATCGACGTTTTATTCAATGTTTCTCGAGTATAGCTAGACCCTTAACCTAGCTACTAAGAAAAGATGTTCAGTTTCATTGGTCTGCAGAGTGTGAGTCAGCCTTCCAGGAACTGAAGCAGAGATTGGTTAAGGTGCCAATTTTAGTTCTATTGAATGATTCAGGTGAGTACGACGTGCACACAGATGCCTCACAGTTGGGATTGAGGTGTGTTCTAATGCAGAAAAGACATGTGATTGCGTATGCCTCAAGACAGTTGAAGGCCCACGAGCAGAACTATCTAGTGCATGACTTAGAGATGGCAGCAGTGATACACGCGTTTAAGATTTGGCGACATTACCTGTATGGATCCATCTGCAGAGTTTACACCGGTCATAAGAACCTGAATACCTGTTCACGCAACAAGATTTGAACAAGAGACAGCGTAGGTGGTTAGAGTTTGTGGCTGATTACGACTTAGAGATTTTATACCTGGAGGGAAAGGAGAATACAGTGGCAGATGCACTTTAGTAAGAAGAGGACCAGATTGGGGATGATCATCATTCCCGTGAGGATGTTACAGGAGTTGCAGCGAGCAGACACTGAGATTGTGACTCAAGGAGGTACTAGGGATTGTTTGAGTGCGATGACAACCATACAATCCGTGATCGAGGAGATCGTAGAGTACCAGCACCAGGATGACAGGATTCAGGAGTTGCGGCAACGAGTTGAGACCGGACAGACTCAGGCTTTTTGGGTAGGTGAAGTGGGGATTGTACGTATATGTGATCGGTACTGCGTTCCATTTAGTAGACCGAAGCTGAGGACTCATATCATGTAGGACGCTCACAGCACCACTTACTCTGTGCATCCGAGAGCCACAAAGATGTACAAAGATCTACGACAGACATTCTGGTGGCCGAACATGAAGAGTGAGATCATAGCTTTTGTAGCTAGATGTGAAGTATGCCAGCGAGTGAAGGCAGAGCATATGCGTCCGATGGGTTTATTGCAGCCACTACCAGTGTCGAGCTGGAAATTGTAATCGATAGTAATGGATTTTGTGACAGGACTCCCTCGTACCCGACGAGGATGTGATACAACATGGATGGTGGTAGATAGACTGACGAAGAGCGCCGTGTTTATCTCGATGAGACTGACTTGGACTATGGAGCAGTTGGCACAGGCGTACATTCGACATGTGGTCACTAGGTTTGAGGTTCCGAGAGATATAGTATCCGATCGAGATTCACGGTTCTTATCCAGATTCTGGGAGGAGGTTCAGGATGCCTTCAGCACACGTATCAGTATGAGTACAACGTGGCATCCTATGACAGATGGACAAACATAGCGAACGATTCAGACTCTGTAGGACATGCTCAGGACTTGTATTCTAAACTTTTAGGATTCGTGGGAGCAATGGCTACCGCTGGTAGAATTCTCGTACAACAACAATTATCATTCTAGTATTCAGATGGCTCCTTTCGAGGCCTTGTACGGGCGTAGGTGTAGAACCCCATTATGCTGGTATGATTCTTCGGAGCAAGTTATTATAGGGCCAGAGCTGATCGAGGATACTACTCGATAGGTTCGGCTGATACGGGTGAGGGAGGCACAAAACAGACTGTGCAGTTACGCAGATTTGCTTCGACGGCAACGGGAATTCAGTCCTGAGGATTGTGTGTTATTATGAGTATCGCCTACGAAGGGAGTGAAGAGGTTCAGCATCTGTGGGAAGCTCAGTTCACGATATATAGGGCCGTATGAGATTACCAAGCGTGTAGGGAAAGCTGCCTATCGATTAGCCCTCCCTAGTGAGTTCGCAGCGTTCATGACGTGTTCCACATTTCCCTATCCATCATTTTATCTTTGATCCTTCCAAGATATTGTGCCTAATGCAATAGAGTTTCGTCCAAACTTAGAGTACAGAAAGGTTCCTATCTGTATCTTAGATACTCAGGTCCGTAAGTTACACCATCGTAGTGTCCAAATGGTCAAAGTATTATGGTTTCGACACGGCCAGGAAGATGCCACATGGGAGACCGAAGAGTCTATGCGTACGAAATATCCTGATCTAGACTTACGACCCGTAGCTTGAGGTACTAGAGTTCCATTTCTGGTCTCATTTCGGGGATAAAATGATCTTAAGGGGGTGAGGATGTAACACCCCATAAATTTCGAATTCTAAGTCCTTGTCTCGATGGTCTGTGACGCAGGAACCTCATCCCACGTGAGGAACTTGTAAATACGATTACAGATAGCAGGTATCTTCTTATCTACTTGGCATATCTAGGTAATTCTTGTGTCATTGTACTCTAAATACTCAGAGCTTCATTTGAACCTAGCCAGGTTGAGGGCCGCAATATATGGCCGTGGTAGAAATACCGCGGGGACGACGGCGGGAACGAAGGCAGTCACTTTTTTGAGTCTTGACCGCATGTATACGTGTATTATCCCTTTTTCATTCATTCCTTATCACTAAACTACAGATAAAGTTCAGAGAGAAGGGTAGATGAAGAAACAAGTAAGTGGTGTTGAGTTATCAAGTAGGTGACTTTGGGGCTAATTTTCAATAGGAAGGAGGAGGAACTTTTCAAAGGTATCCTCAGGTAAATCAAAGTAAACATTTAGTACTATAATTTCATCAGTTTAGTTTTCAGATTTGGAGTTTGGATCATCAAGAAAATCGAGCTCAAAGTTTAGAAAAAATTCTATTTCAGAATTTGAATAAGCAAGGAGCTCTCTTCACAGCCAATTTTTAGCCTTTTCCACTTCGAATTCGAGGTTAGTGTCTTCAGCAAAGTTGTAGTCCCTTACTTTCTAGTTTTCAGAACACTTTTTAGATTGTTGATTGGTTGAGTATTGAATTCGGTAGGCCTCCTTGAACCTGGATGCTTCATCAACTTCATTAGGGTTCTCGCTTCCTTCATCCAAGTGTTCATCAGACCAAAATATCCAGGCAAGGGGCTTTCTTTGCATCATTAGGAAGCATTCAACCTATTTTTGTGATCTGGAAAGTTTGGAGCAATTTAGCCAGGGTTTTGGTGCTGGGGTATTTGATTGCTGTGGGGCGACCGCGAGTTTTTGGGCTAGTTTTGATTTATTGTGTTATCATTCCAGAGCTTATAGACTTCTTTTACATGCTAGATTACGGCTGATAAAGGGTGTAGAGCTGCATAACCTTACCTGTTTTAATCTATGCGCGCATTTGAATTACGTTTCAGTACGACATTGATTTTCTAACATTACACATGGTCATTGTTTGAAACACGTTACCAAATACTTTACAATGATGATTTGAAAGGCTAACCTGGGTAATGCGTTAGCCCGTTTGGCCCTATGTTGTGAAATGATATTTGGCCCGTTTGGCCTGAGACAGAGTTGTTTTACGATAAATGTGCCGTTTGGGCATGGTACATTATGATTTTGGGTCTTGATAATGATGATTACTCGTGATGATTCTTGATGATGCTTTCCGCCCGAATTGGGTGAAGCCCCGTGTGGTTGGGCTGTGATGTGGTTGTGACTGATGATTATCACTGATGTTTGTAGTTTTGCTCGAAACAAACACTCTGGGGTTGTTTTGTGTGCATATCTTTCTGGCCTATCTGTGAGTCACTGACTGACTAGTGACATGCGAGTTGATAAACCCCAAAGTGGCCTTTCGGTATGTGTGGTGTGACTACTGACTTTATGTGTGCATGTGTCCAGCTCGTGTGATGCCACGATTTCTAATGTGAATGACGGATATTGGGACGTGGTCCCCTGCGCTTGTGTGGCTGTGATACCTCGGTATACGAGAAGGGTCCTAGGCGGGTCGAGAATGATGCCCCTTTATGATAGAACGCGCGTAGACACTTCTGTGTTGCATTTAGGATATATAGGTGGACGTTAGGATTCATGCATCACTTGCATTTCATCATTCATTTACTACCTGTTAACCATGCCTGGTATGGAACGGATGAGTTGGCTAACGGTATCACTTTCCTTACTTTGATTATTATATCTGTCTTGCTACTGGGGGACCCCTTGCTCAGCTGTAACACCCCGATTTTCATAAACCGGATATGTCACCGCCACACCTAACTTACAATTGAATCTAACCCTAAACCCCACAGTACGCTCGATGCTCAAGCTTAACCATTGTCTAATCCTGTTAGAGTACGCTGAGATGTAGGAAGCTAACTTCCATAGATCAAGGCATCATGCTTGGAAGGCAGTAAACACATAATACGGAATTCTTACATAATAATAGTTGTTACACCCCAAAAGTCAAAAGATGTCCCACACAGGGACTCGGCTATTTAATACAAGCTGATTACAAAAGAATTACAAGGTTTGAGAGACAAAAAGATAAAAACCCTGTGTAATACCCGGCCAATTCAGTGCCGAGATCCTCCCTGATTGGTTTGCGACGCAGATAGTGTGACGGGAATGCATGACTTGACTTTAGAAGAATGCTGGAAATGGTGTAGTTAACCAATGCCTCTGAGATTTTATAGGTAGATTCCTTATCGAATTATCTTTCCAACGCAACTCACGGATCTTAAATCGGAGTTTGGATGAAGAAGTTATGGCCTGAAACGTGCGGACCGCCAGAGCTGTCGTGGACGCGCCGTCCTAGGTGCAGTTTTGAGGAACACGAGACGGACAGCGCCTTTATTGGCGGCTGATTTTTGGTCTTTATCTCATCCTATACATTAGGCCACATTAGACCATCCAGACTTTAGATAGGAGCAAGAGAGGATGAGTGATGAAGATACAAGGAGGTGAGAAGAATAATCAAGTAGGTGACTTTGGCTCCATTTTTATCTAGGAAGGAGGGAGAATTAGACTATGCTTTATTCAGGTAAATTGATTCTCACACTTAGTACTTGATGATACATGGTTCACTTTTCCAGTTTGGAGTAGGGATCACCAAGTTATGGGTTGTTAAAGTTGAAAGAAATTTCTGTTCGCAGCTTTTGAACAAACAAACAGCTGACTTGATGGACGTTTTTCGATACTTTGCACTTAGAATTTGAGGTTGGTGCCTTCTACAAACTTAGTACCCCTTTTCTAGTTTCGAAGACATTTTTTATGTTCTTGATTGCTTGAGGATTGAATCTGTTATGGTTCCTTGAATTTGGCTGCTTGTTCTAGGATTTTAGGGTTTTCTCATTTTTATATAACTTTGGCTGAACTTTTCTTGTATATGGGCTTGGAATGGGATTTTGTGATCTGAATGAAAGTTGTAGTGCTCTGTATAAGGTTTCCATAGGTATATTTGGATTCACATTTGGCCATGTCTTCTGTTTTATACACTCTTCCAAAGTTTGTTGTTTAACTCATGGGTTCCTGTGACAGTTTCAAGTAATCTAGTTGTGGGCTGATCTTCAATAGGTTGCATTCCAAATTTGAGAAGCCTCGCACGTTGATTGATTCATCACCGGAATAGGATTTTACATCTTTGGCATCAAGTGCTCTCCATCCAATTAATCAAGGCAAGGGGTTCTTTCTGTATAATTAGACTTGTTTAAGCATGATTTATGGTACTGGATTGATTGTCATTAATTTCTGAGGTTCGAAGGTCGCGCGGTCAAGGGCACGGTCCTCAAGCCTCTGGTTTGGTTTTCTTGGATTTTTCTTGAGCATGTGGCATGAATCTTCTCTTATTTACTTTATTTGATTATAATGTAGTACTGGTATGTATGATCGGTGATTGTGATCCAGCTGTAAGTGATTGACATCACTTCTTTTGACTCCGTACGAGCCTTATAACGTAGATTGCGTAGGCGAATCTACTGACGTCGGGTGTGTGATTTTATGATATGGTTTTGGCCCGTTTGGCCTGGTGTTGAAATTGTTTTGGTCGTTTGGCCTCCTGATATACTGTGTATGATTATAGTTTTGGCCGGTTGGCCGTGGTGTGGACAGAATTGTGCAAAGGCCCAGTTTGGGCAATTCAGGTGTGCGTGCGTGTTGATCTCACGGCTTGATATTGGTTGTTCTACGATATGGCCTGATCGGCTAGTTTTGATTGATGACTCTGTGGTTTTGAGGTTATTGACTCTGTTACGTTTTTGCCGGTTGGGCTAGGCCTTGATGATTGGGCTTGTTTGATATTGGTACCTCGGGATTGATTTTGTACATGAGGTTTTCACGCGGTGATCAAACCTCTGGGATTGATTTGGTGTGCGTGTGTGCTTTATCTCACTGATTCGCTGATGTGTGCATTATAAATCCCAGAGTGGTTTTCTTGGTATGCGTTGTATAATTACTGATATTTTGTGCGCATGTGATGTGAGCCTCGAGGGAAGGCTGATAATGTACGCCTCCAGGTATTCGCGCGGTTAGGCATGTTCTGGGATTCGTGATTTGATACCCCGGTATATTGGAAGAGCCCTGCGGACCGGCTGATAATGCGTTCCTCTAAGTAGTCGTGCGAATAGGATTGCATTTAGCTAGATGGGTGCACGTTAGGGTCACTCATCACGTGCATTGCACTTCGTTATTTACAACTGTTAACCGAACGCCTGGTATGGGATGGGTGAGTTGGTTAACGGTGTCCCTTTCTTTTACTGTTTTGTAATTACGCTGTTATTGCTGTTGGTTGCTGGTTACTATTTAAATGCTGATTGCGCATGATATCTGTTATTTGGGGGACCCCTGCTCAGCGTTTGCTGACCCCGTGTGTGTTTATATTGCAGGTATGACAAGAAGCATGCATTGATAATTGGGGCTGGGGTGAGAGAATTGTAGATAGAATATGCATGTTACAGTGCAGTGATTTTATGGTTATTTGATTGTGTATTGGTGTTATTACATGATGTTTGAAATGAGAATGCGACATTATCTACATACAATATGGTTGCGTGTATTTGACAACGTGATTTATCATGCAAATATAAGTTTTTTATTGTTTTCCCTATTCGAAGAGACATTGAAGAATTGGAAACGCTCTGTGATTCTGTGAATTATATGATACTGCCTTGTACTAGTGAGCCTAAGTTAGCTGACCACTAGTTTAGATTAGCCAGTACGGCGGGGGCGCAACTGCTGGAAAGCGGGGGCATTACAGATGGTATCAGAGCCCTTCGGGGCCTAATAAGTGTAAATTGGTAGACTTAGGGCTGAGATGTTCGGGGGAAATAGGATGGATACACGTTTAATTTTTGTATACTGTTGTTGATGATATTACCTGTGATATTGCTCTGTACTGACTATGATTGGTACTAGCTGACTTCTGACAATGCCTTACTTGAGAATACCTTTCAAGGCCGTGCGTAGAACGGATGGATTGAGAGATTTCGTACACATCTTACTTTCCACTTATGATTCTTAGGATAGTGAGTGGGTGTTTTGCACTTTTCGGTTCTATTTCGGCTGTGATTGATGCCTGCAGACGGGAATATAGTATGTGTTATCTCCGGATTACTCTTGTGTCATTTCCTTGAGTTTCAGCCTATGTTTTTTTTCTGTGATGCATTCCTGTTCTCTAGAGCTGCGGAGACTTGCACTACCTCAGTATTTGTTAATATTGATGCCCTAAGGGGGTGAGAGGGAGTTCCTCCATGCTGTTTGACTTGGCGGGTCAGAGTTGAGGATTTTACTTTCCTTGCTAACTAGGACACTTTATTCCTTCCTAATTATGATATTATTCTGGTGTGGTTTGGCTGGAGTAGTTCTAACTAGGGTGACAAGTTCCATATTGTTGCCTTTCATTCTGAATTTGTCTTGTTGGATTCGGGTGCCTCTGGTTCGTTAGTATAGAGCAATTTTGCATGACATTTCCATAGGGTCGTAGACCCTTTCCAGCTTCTTATGTCCCTACCTTGGGGG